>OMOT01029460.1:0-13043 GCA_900312575.1 Acanthochaenus luetkenii | reverse complement strand
AAGTTCTGATATTCTTGTACTGTTTTTACCTTCTGTTTTATTCACACCCTTTGGGTGTGAAAGGAGGGATTTGTGGTATATCCAAGATTATACATATCTGCTTCTTCTCTCACTAGAATATTCCAATCATATCTTTAAGCTAAAGACGTCTCCTTGTTAGAGATAAACTTATTGTCAGACCTATGGTCTGTTCTCAAGTGTTCCTAAACTGACCAAAAGACAGGACAGAATGTAATCTGCTATCTCAGAGAACATTCCTGACGTAGCCCAAATGCGTACGAAGATGTCGTCAGCACATTCGTGGAATGGTCCGTCACCCATGGACCAATAAGGAGCACACAAGTTTCAGCCAATGACATTCATCAACTGTTGTTTCTATATAAACCCTGTCCTGTCAATACAGGGTGTCCTCTTCCTTACTGCTGTTTGGAAGAGACCCGTACGTACGATTCTTATTTCATGTCGATTTCTCATTAAACCTTTACTGCGATTGGCAGTAATAATCTAACAGCTCTAAGGTCTGATCCTTCTCTCCCTTTTACTTCAAACGAACATCCGACAGTAGGACAGAAAAACCTGCAGTAGTCTAGGTCCGAGGACCAGGATCGAGAACCACTGGACTCTAACAGAAGCAGGCATGTGAAGGTTGCTAGTTTGAATCCCATATATTGGTTGGTCAAATCTGCTTGGGTAAAGCTAATGAATATCACTCTAATAACTACTGAGGCGCCCTTGAGAACCTCAACTGCAAAAATAATTTCCCCCTTGGGGAGAATGAAGTACAATTGAACTGAACTGTCTCAGAAAACCTCAAAAACACCAAAAAAGAGAAGAGCCAGTGAAGTTTATAAGACATCTGTTTTACTTCCAGAGCAGCATCTCAGCAGGAATAATACACAGGTCACAGTTTCAAGATAGTAACAATAAATAAACATCAGTCAGTTGTAAACTTGATAATAAACTATTTGTGGGGTTGTTTGCAGGGCATGAAACTAACTTCTTAAGTCAACCAGCCAGAGTTTCACAGCCAAATGAATCTCTAAGCAGCCGAAGCGCACTGAAGCACACTGTAAACATTAAGATCCCCTCCTGTGTCCGTGATCCCAAACCCACTTTTACCATGAAAGGGAGATGTAGATGAAGCTAACAGATGTTGAAGCCTGGAAATAAATGGAATGGAATGTGTAAGAGGGTGCAATATTAGGATGGTCCTCTTAAGTAAGGTAGGGTTGTTTTTTGTAAAGATTATTTGGGGCATTTGTGCCTTTATTAGACAGTCACAGTAGAGCGAGACAAGAAATACTGGGGGAGGGGTCCCAGGCTGAAGCCCAACCTGCCTGACATGTTGTTGCGATTCCTACTGGTCACCCATAGAGGTCAATAAAGGTCACATGTTACGTCATGTACACTGACTGTAGTAATCAGAACACAGGTTGGTGAATTGCCAAAATGGCCACTAGAACTGATATACATTGACCAGCCACATGTGGAATTTACTAGCGTCTGGCTGGTGGCCAGTGTTAATTTCAAGCCCTCTTTATTTGTACACACATTCCTTCCCGCTGTCAAGTAAAACAGCAATGGGGTGCGCTTGTTTTGTTTCACCGAATGGTGGGCGGAAGTTCATTTGGGGGTTTTGAACAGAGGGAATCAGTGGTAAAGAGGCAACTCCGCCAATGTGGGTGAATCAAAACAAGCACACCCTTAATAAACATTGATACCAAAAACAAAAATAACTGCATCTTTCAAAAGAAGCCCACAGGCAAGCCAGTACCCTGATAGTTAACACACACCTGGGCAGACAAAAGTTACCATTTGAAATGTTTTCAGATATTTAACGAGCGCTGAGGTGCGCTTGATTTTATTATAAGACGTGGAGGGATTTGAGAGGGTATGAAAGGGGATTTTAAGTTATTCAGTGCTCCCCCGGGATAATAAAAGATTTAGCAGGAAAAGGCATGGGACAATAATTTACCCACCATCACCAAACTGCTCGTAGCCTTTTACAAAGTGAAGTTCAAGGTGAGGCAAATTAAAACTAAACCTCACACACCCCATAACGCTTTTTGCAAATATCCACCCAAAAACATTTCAAACCTTGTTTTGTTTTACCCGGATCCTAATAGAAAAAGAAAACGTTTTCAGTAACTCTCACTTCAAGAATTGCACACGTCATTTATATAAAATACAAACCTCCTATGTACAGCTAACACAAACCAAACCTGGGCAAACCTGCCGCAGAGCATTTGGAGAGTGCTTAGCAGTGGTTACCAGGGACATACCGCCATGTTGGAGGAGTGACAACATAAGGACAGATTCCAGCCATTCAAAGCTTCCCAGTTTTCTGCAGCTTTTATGTGAAAGACGACAGGAATAAACATCTCAAAACGATGCTTGGAGAACGTCTACCCTTTGCTGGGGTCGATGGTGAGTTTTTTCTGTTATTTTCAATTCATTCTACCTAATTAGCTGGCTAGCTAACTCATCAAAGCAATGACATAACCTTATGAAAGGCAACCGGAGCCCCTGGCGCCACTCAGTCCATCAGAATACAGCGACACATCCACCAAGTTGCTCGCAGTGTGAACTCACGGTAAGACGTGATATTACAGTCTCTCCTTTTGTTGTCAGCCATAACCATTGCTAACCACAATCCAGATATTCTGTTACAGGTCTCTATTGGGAGAGTGAAGATAAAGTTAGTATATCCTGCTGTTGTTGTTTCAACATGGTTTTAAAAAGAGGCTAATAAAGACCCACTAGCAAAAGATGTTACTTGATTTTGTGACCTAACACGAAATCCTTATTTACTATTAACTTTAGGTCACGGTCTCAATACTTATGCAACTGAACATTCATTTGAAACCTTCAAATACTAGTTGAGGTGCAGCTGAATTTACTCATAAGACACAAGAACCATCTTAACGAGTCATTTAATCTTGTGTTGTCTTAAAGTCGTACTTTTCTTAAAGCATGTGAAAAATAATTTCTCAAGAGTGACTATATATTTTCACTTCACTTTCCCGAAACAATTAAGTGATATCTTGAGAAAAGGCAGACCACTCCACTTGTTACAAGATAATGTCATTTGATTCAAGAACAGTCTTGAAACAAGTGAGATCATCTTGCCCAATTGCAGTTTTTCACTTGTTTTGAGAAGAATGAGATTTTAAGACTATCATAAATACCTTGCTAAAATTGTTGTGTTTCAGTTTAAACCACTGAAACACTTGATTTCCCCTTATATATTCAAAACTCCCTCAACTCATATTTAGCCCAGGTCGGACACAGATAGTTAGAGTAACTATATACATGTACAGCATAAAAACACGCTACGGGGTGAAGTTGCCTTTGTATCTGCAGAGGAGGGACCAGCAGCAAATTTCAAACCCAGATTAGTGTAGAAAGGCAACTTCACCCCTTCACATAAAAATACACAGTTATTGGTAGAGTCAACTCCATGGAATAGATAGAAATAAATAAGTTAAGAATGATCCCTTCACTGAGATATCGTAGAATTGAGGTGTGTGTGGTCAGGGTGATTTGAGGAGGAATCAAGGAGGTTAACATCGTCCTATTTAGCACAAAATATTACTTTCATCTCCCTAGTTAGAAATAGAATTGAAGGAAAATGTGACAGTCAATCATATTTATGTGCTTGCCCGACATCCCCCTTGTTAAATAAGAACAAATCACTCAATTTTTGCGTGCGTGCGTGTGTGTGCATGTGTTTGTAGTGGTGTAAATCTGTATGTGTAACACAGTTTAGTTACTTGCACAACATTTCTTTCTTTGCATTTCTAAATAAATACAGGAATGAGAGTAAAACAGCAAAACAAAACAAAACAAATATCTCTTTGTAGACAATCTGTCTCCTGTTTGTTGATTAACCCATTTCCACATTATTTCAGTTATGGGTATTAATGCACAGGATGTAGAAGAGTAGGACAACTAGGTAAAAAAATACGCTTTTTAAAAACGTTGTTCAGGAACAATACAAATGTAATACAAACAGCTTCATGATACGTTTAAAACTCAATTTTGTATGTTAAATACTGTCTGTAATTAGTATCATGAGCTCAATTGATCGATTTGAGAGTGCAAAAAAAGTATTTGATTAGTTCCTTTTTGTTCGTGTTCGAATTAAAGGGGTGGGACTTTAACCTAACTCAGTAACGGAAACAGTAAACATTTAAAGTGGGATCCCCAAAACACTGAAATTGGGTCTGTTAAAAAAAAGGTACATACATTTCTCGGTCATCTTGTGCAACACGATTCAATAACATCGTAAACAATTTTTGGGGAAATGTCTGTTTTTACAGTACAACAACCCAAAGGGTTTGGTGGAATCCCTTTTGGTCATGTTTTTGATTCAGGGGTTCAAGGTGTCAAAATGCATGACGGAACAGGTTGATCCCAGGCCACGCCCCTCAACTTCCTTTAGATTTGAGTAGCCTTTGAAGAGGTTGATGCTTGTTACGTCAGTGTAACTGTGGTCTGCCAAAATGTCTGTCAGCTCTTTCAGGCATACCATAATAATCAAAGAACGATGTGTGTTAAACTACGGATCGGGACCAAACAAGAAGCCTTGCTTATGAGTTAATATATTGGAAATGAGAAAAATATATTTTCACGAGCCTGGGTTCTGGGGATGAGACTGAATTTGTGTTTTACACACACACACACCAATATTCATTAATTAATTATTCCTCTGCCTCTTCACTTAGGTCAAAGGTTAGACATCGTAGTCTGGCAGACACGCCCCTCTCTCTCTCTCACACACACACACAAAATCTTTCTTGCCATCCTTTTCTCGTCCTCTCTCTCTCGCAGGTCAAAGGTCAGACGTCGTAGTCGGGCAGGACAGAGTAGCTGATTCCACCGACAGACGGAGGGCTGGAGCGGAGAGGAAGAAGCCAGAAAAACACTGAACCTGAAGAGAGAGGAGAGAAAGAAGCTTCATTAACAAAGGCAACATACTGTAACAATCAGTCTGCTGTATGTTCACAAGTGTAAGTACTGAACTGAAGATGTGCGCAACACACACACCCACCTCTTCCAAAGACCTCCCGCAGCAGGGTGAGCTTTGGCTTGCGGGTGTGTGTGGGGTGATGGGGGAGCTGGGAGGAGGAAGAAGAAGTTCTGTCCTTGATCACCAGCCTGTTCCTCATCTGCTCTATGGGAGTCTCGTCTGTTATTATAGAGACCAACTAGATAGAGATAGAGATAGAGATAGAGATAGAGTGAGAGTGAGAGTGAGAGTGAGAGAGAGAGATATTACTCATGTCTGTTGTGAGGCTGGAAGTACTTTCCTTTAACATGGTATCTGCAGGTTTCAGAAAGCCAGATGTAAGGTTTGTCTCGGGTGCGTGGGTGATTTGAGTGTGTTTGTATATAGGGGAGTGAGAGAGGCAGACCGTGTGTGTATGTGTGTGTGTATACCTGGTCATAGAAGATGACGATGACAAACACACCAAACAACACCGACTCCACCAGGAGAATGATGTAGTGAGCACTGAGAGACGGAGAGAGAGAGAAAACACCAGACTCAACAGTAAGTCCAACCTCTTACCTCAGTGTTTTTTAGAGCAGCAGTTAACTCAATTATAATTCCAAGACTGCAATGTGATGTGAACCTAATAATATGGTGCAGGCTAGTCACTGAGCTAACTGACTGACTCATTGACTCACTGACTGACTAACTGACAAACTAACCAATGGACTACCTACCGATTCTGAATATCCAACTGACTAACTAGCTAACTGACCCAAACTTTTCTAGACATTGTTTTCCAGATGTATCACTCAGTTTGACACATTTTGACCAAAGGCTCAATTAATTACATGAGATCCTTACATAATGCTAGTCTTCTACGAATAGCGCTATTTTCAACATTTTCCAGACAGGAAGTAACCACTCTCTCTCTCTCTGCACTCGTTCTACCACTCACACTATCAGGTGCTTGCTGGGCATCTCCTCTTCTTTCTCTGCGTCGCCCTGTCTCTCGCTCCGTATCCGCCACACCCAGGCCGACACCACCAACACCATGGAGTACAGACTGGCCATGCCTAGATGGAGAACGAGGGGTAGGGAAACAGGTATGTTAACAGTAATCGTAGTATTAATGGTAGTAGTACCAACATTAGTAGTTGTATTAATAGTAACAGTAATAGATTGCGCACCCGTAATGGTTGTGATGGTGGTAGTAGAGGTAGTAATAGTAATCACAGCAGCAATTGTAATAGTAGTGCTAGCAGTAGTAGTAGTTGTAGTAATGATAGTGGCACCAATAGTAGTAACCGTAATAGTTGCTATAGTAGTAGCAGTAGAACTGTTTGTGGTGGTAGTGGTACAAGTACTCTAAGAGATAAATGGTAATTCTATATCATAATAATAATTAGCAGTAGCAGTGATAACTGTCGTATTGGTGGTCGTGGTACTAATAGTAGCAGTGATATTAGTAGTACTTACTATAAGGTAAATTAATGTGTACTCACCGGTGTAGAAGAGAAACTGGATGAAATACTTCTGGTTTAGCTCCCCGACACAGTTGTTGATCCTAAAACAAACGCACACAAATTACAAATTGATCGTGGCAGCTCAGTGGTTTGATGATGAGGGGAAGAGTAAATAGGAAAGAGGATGACAAGACGGGGAGAGAAAAGAAAGACAGAAAATAAAAAGTAAGAGAAAAGGGGGAGACAGGGTGATGGAAAGAAGGAGGAGGGCACAGAGAGATGGTGTGGTTTTAGCATTTAGATAAAATCAAAGGAGAGGAGAAAAGAGAGGGATGGTGGTAGTTTCACAAAGGCAGACATTATATGAGGAAGGGAGGAGTAAAGAGAGATGACAAAGCTGGAGGAGAAGACATAATGGTGAGAAACAGAAAAGGAGAACAGGAAAGAGGGGAAACCAGAGAGAGCGATGGTGTAGACTCACCAGGGACAGTGATGGTCCATGCGGCGTATACACCTCTGGCAGACCCTGCAGTGGTGCGCTCTGGGAGGTCTGTAGGTTTCACACCGACTGCACACCGTCCAGCCTTCACAACCCTGGTGGTACAACAGGACACAGGCAACGTGAAGCTTCGCTGCACCAATGAATAATACCACAGACAGCAATACACAAGTATAAGTAGTTTAAGTAGTATATAGAAAACTACAAATAGAAATCCTGAAGTCCACAGTCATCTCTACTATCTTCAGAGCATTAAAGGATAAGTTCACAAAGTTGGACCTGATACCCTATTTGCGGACTGTCTACCATGAAGCTGACACACAGAGACCATCATCTTACTGATCGGTTCAGTATTGATCTTTCTACAGTTTTCCTGCTGGCTCTCACTGGGCTACAATAGAAGACTATTGGGCAATCTGAAATGCTTTGGAAAAACTACGATAAATGTGCTTTTCCGAGACGGGAAGCTCAGGGTGTATTCTTACAGGTCTCAGTATGCTCTCCTGTGAAATGTATTGCAATCCAAACATTGAATGCTCACCTAAATACAGTTTTGTAAACTGCCCCGCCCCTGACACATAGTCCTCCGCAGGAGCAGGGAAAACAAGCGCCCACCTGGCACCAGGGCTGACATTCATGTGTTTTTGACATCTTGACTGTATTATTATTAGTGACCACGACACATAATTAGATTGTGATAATTAATAAAAAATATATATGTTTATTGTGACTGCGTTTGTACGTATTTTCAATGTTGAAAATGATGATGCAAACATGTAGGTGTTGGTTAGTTTGATTAAAGCGTTAACTGATTTGTCGGTCTGGGATTCTGTGTAGCACCAGAACACCTTCAGTCCCCGAAACTAACTTGTTTCACCTGCCACGGGCTGGAAAACCCAAAAGAGAAGAGAGGTAGGAATGGAGAACCACATTCACACTGTGAGTAACTCACCCTCTCACTCCTCCGTGATGACTGGGACCGCAGGTCTGAGAAGTCTATGGCCGTGTCAGGAAGAGGCACCACACCTGGACACACACACAGAGTTAAAAAGTATATACACACATTTTACACGATGGATTAAGCATACTTTTTCCATTTTTTGTACTTTTTCCTAAGCATTATGCCCTCATGACTCAGTTAAAAAACGATATATACACCCATGCTTCACCTGACAGATAAAGTATTGTCCTTTGCCCTACACATCTTCAAAACTCATTAAAAAGAAATGGATACGCTGAAACACACACGTCAGAGACATACAGACACACATACTGTACATCAGAAGCATGTGTTAGAAACACACACACACACACACACACACACTAACCAGGGTCTGAGAAGACAGCTTTGGAGTGGCAGGCCAGCAGCAGCAGCAGAATCAGGTTAAACACTGATCCATGTAGAATACACCACACACTGTCAGAGAGAAAGTAAAATAATAAGATTTTTATAAATACATAGCATATGAATTACCCCGACAAATATGATCTCACTTTCCTGATTTGATTTATTTGTCTGTTATTTGCTTGATGAAGGAATAAGCTCAATGAAAGAAATCCAGAGACAGGTGTGGATCAAAAACATAGCTAAAAACCAAACAAAAACTACACATATATTATGCTGACTAAGCCCAAAATCATTATCTATATCGAATTAACAACATTTCTCGACAGGATCATTTAAATGTAATCTAATCTAATATCTGTACAGCTATTTATAAGTAAAACTGTATCTCGTTAGTACCGAATTACAGATTGTCAATAAGTAATAGAAAACTACACTTATGTAACTATAGCAACCAAAAAGCTTCACTGTTTTGACATGGATAAAAAACTAGTAAACAAACGAAAACTGCATGTATTTTGTGTTGTCCAGGTACAAAAGCGTACATTAGTCTAAATATATTTAAATACAAGGTATTACAGGAAAAACAAGTTCACATAGGGCTAGCAAAGAAAAATACGTTATATTAGCTAGCTTAAACGGCTAGCTGTCATATGTAACTTAGTATCAAATACATGCAGGTAGCGCAGACCCACTGACGCCATGTCGTTTTTTTACAGTTTAAACTTGATAAAACCAGAAAACACTGACCTCCTCGAGTAGGCGGGGATGAGGATATACTGTATAACCACGTAGTCCGCATAAAACACGCTGAAATAAGTTAGAATTATACAAATGAAGCCGCAGGGGTCTCGTCTACAGCGTACGAACGCCATCTTCTGCTGGGCTCCGCCCCCCTGTCCCCTTCTTCCGGGTGATGTTGAGCAAACGCTGATGCCGCATTCATGTACGTGTCGGAAATATCGTAAGATTAAGGCATCATTTCACCAGCGTGCCAACACCAAATCAGATAAATAGTGAATGTTTTATTCTTTAAATTATGTTGTGTGTTCCTTTAAACCGGCAGGAGGCCCTGTGAGGTGGCGGCCATACACCACGTGCTTAGTGTTAGTATAGCGCACGCGGGCACTGGCGACAATACAGGTCAATACAGGGGGTCGTTTCAGGGCACCACTTCGCAACCTGGGAATTCGAAGCCTACGACTATCACCTGAAGGCGTCATGGCCCTCGACTACCTTTTTGTTGATTCCTTCAGCGTTTCCTAGCATCTTTCCTATCCTCCCTCCTTCCTTCCTTCTCTTGTTTCACGACATTCACTACATGTATTTATCAAAAGAGGACAGACAGGCAGACAGACAGACAGACAGACAGATAGATAGATAGATAGATAAGCACAAGGTGGCGCTAGACAACCTACTGTGCTAAATGTTCTCTCTTTCCTCCACACACACACACAGTCGCTCCTCCCTTAAAGTGGGCAGTGGGCGGCCCGTCACGCTCCTCTGCGGCTCACTTTGTGGCAGATACAGGACGTGTTGTAGTTTCTACGGGGTTTTTCTTTTTTTCTTCCCCGGAGTCGCGTGAAAACAAATCTCGTTTTGTGTCGGACCCGGCTCGTTCGCAGGTAGCCCGGCGCGTGAGCGAGGAAGACGCTCGTGAGAGGGGAGAAAGTGAAGAACAAAGCTAACGAACACCCCAGAACCCCACCGGAGGAGGAAAAGGGCGTCTATACTTCGAAGTAACCATGGAAGTTCCTGGTATGCAGGTGAGCTGGAAGGTGGACAGGCGGCGCAAGACTTCTGCCCAAGTTCACTTTTAGTTTTTAGGCCTCGGTTCCGCCATGGAGGTTTCGGTATCAAATAAACAGCACGGAAATGCCGTGTCGGTGTTGTTTACTTGGTAACGAGACGTCAACAACGACGCCGCCCGGTTCTCCGCACCCAACCGAACCCAGAAGTACTACGGTGTTCCTGTAATAGTCCGTATTGGGGCTTATAACGTGTCTGTGTCACTGTGCCGTTCCTGTGAAGTTTCTACAGGGACGTCACAGACCTCACCTCTTCTTCTGTGGTGCTCGGCAGTGAGTTTGCAGTGACCTTATGGAACCTTATGGTGTTTTTGAGATCTCTTGCCGTATCTATGTGTATTCATGTAAGGACGTAGTGTTTGTGTCAGTATTCCTGTAATGTTCTTATTGTCTGTGATACTCACTAATTAGTTGATAGTGCCCTTATCCGCTTTAATAGTATTTATTATCTCCTATGGTATTCCTATAATATTGTTATGGTGAGTTTACAGCGACCTCATGTTACCTGACGGTATGTTTTCACCTGGTGGATCACTGAGGGTTTTCTGTGGCAGCTTGTTTTGTCTACAGTAGCTGCATGGTGTTTGTGTCGTATCCTTCTAAAATGCATTGTGGGATGAGCTAATTATAAGGGTGCGTAAAGTCAGTTCATGTGGGTTGATCCCTGGTTAGAAGGCTCACAGGTGTGTCTACCTGTGGGACCACCAGCCGGTCTCTTCATGCTGTTGGGAGCCTGCTTTGCCTGCTGTGTTTGTCCCCGGTGGGCGGGGCAGGAAGCAGGTCAGAGACACACCTGACGGCAGCTGCAGCCATACTGACCTGCAGAACCCAGCAGCAGCCACTGTGTAAGTGTGCAACTTGACTTTAAAGTGCCTCGTTTCCAGGACAACGGGGCAGAGATTGTGGGGAAACCACGTGAAGGCGTGTCGACAGAGAGACGGGCCAGAAGAAGACACACCAGGGAGTGTCCTCTCCTGTCCAATGGCATTTTTACGACCGCACCTTTTTCACAGCTGCAGTTCTCGCAGTCAGGCGTCCCGCTAGGCTTGGTCGGACCACAACTTGAAGTTGTGTGTGTGTGTGTGTGTGTGTGTGTGTGTGTGAGAGTGTGAGAAATGCAGCAGCCACCAGCTTGTAAGTTTTGTCTGTGGTTGGAGTGTGATCACACCTACCATTTGTTTTCTTTGGTCTGAACCAGAGTAGGAAAACTGACTTTGGTTCATTTATGGTCACACTGCCTGCTACTCTTCTTCTCTGGTGTTCATACCAGTTAAGAACACATGAAGAAGTAGCTGAATATGAGTGTCAGTCCAGAGGGGGATTTGTCCTTGGTTCATTTTGCTATGCTAGGCTTCCTTTCTAGCTATCAGATGTCAACATCCGTCTCCTCATACCCATAATCCCTTGTGTATTGGGGTGGTTTCCTGTAGTTGGTTGGATTACGTTCTCACTCCTAATGAACCGCACCACAGTTCTCTTGTTAGAGGACCGAGACTCGTTATTTGGTGCCACCAGAGTTCAAATGGCATCGTTCTCACCTGGACAAACAAACCAAAACTAAAGGAGGAAACACCCCAAAGTTTAAACAAAACGCTCCAAAACAAGCTTGGTGTAAACGCACCCATAATGTACTCTACTTAATCTGCCAACCCTCATCTGGAGCTCCTCCATCCTGACCTGAAAACCTGGTTGGCTGGTAGAAAAGGCTTGTTAGTTGTGGTAGGGCTGTTCGATATGATGATCTATATCGGGGCTATTCGATATGATGATCTATATCGGAGCTGTTCGATATGATGATCTATATCGGGGCTGTTCGATATGACGATATGTATCATGGGACGATAGAAACATTTCTATCTGTAGATAGTTTCATCTATATTTTCTATCGCCGATTCGCCATTGCTGCAAAAAAGCAGCATAACTGCTTTACGGACGTATTTTGCGTCTCTACATGTGGGCTGGAATAACAAACACAGAGCAGCGTGACACAGTCGCGCTAATTCGTCCACTGATTTAGAAAAACGTTTTATGCGATGGATCATCAGCTCTTATCACGAGCGTGGCTCTGTATGTAATCGATCAAATTGATCTTCATTTGAGTGATCCGATATCGATTCATGAAATCCCAAGATCAATCTTTTAATATATGCCTTTTCCCGTGGGTGTGTGAAGCTTTAACCCCGTTAGTCTCTCGTGGCCTTTGGTTCTTCACGCAACGAGGTCTGAGGCCACTTAACAGGTTTACACCATTTCCGCCACGTGTCTCTGCCACATTTGTTTACCAGCTTGGTAACAAGAGTATAAAGTCACCAAAGCCACTGAGAATATAGACTGGGAATCTTGCCTAAATAAATATGGAGAAATCTTGGAGCATTTCAAGGAGCAGTAACTGTCATATACGGTAAACATTGACCATGTTACTAAGAGTTACGGTAATACAGAGACATGTGTAGATCGGGATACGAACTGAGAGAATTAACGTGTTACTAAGTGTTTAACCTCTTCCACCCTAGGGTGCTGGGAGGGTATGCTCACCTGAATGAACGTACCCAAACTAAAACAAGAATAGCTCCACATCTATCAGGTCTATATGCATGACCTTGACATCTATGGACAGACAAGAACTTATAGAATATATTCCCAGTGTCAGTAACCTTCTGACTGTTAGTATGCCAGAGTAAACTTGGATAAACCAAAGAAGAAATTTAGATTTTTATCCTCGCCTAAAGTGTTGTCTAAATTAAACAGTGGATAACACCATGATAGCAATGATCCCATGTAGAAAGATGCCACTGAATCTATTCAGCAACTCCTTGACTACAACTGTACCAAAGCACATTGAAATACAACAAAGCATATAGGTTCTACAAAGGTTTTAGTGATGATAGTACCAGGCGGACTCTCCATTTTGGCCATTTGGATACCCAAGGTA
>OMOT01029459.1:0-11200 GCA_900312575.1 Acanthochaenus luetkenii | reverse complement strand
CATGTTTTCTGTACATCATATTATTATGATACATGTCGTGATGAGTGTTAAATATTTGGTTGACTTTGAATAGGTCGAGGGATGCGTTTCAAAACACTGTCACGTGGCTAATGACGTTTGAAACTCCTGAAACTACGAGCCCCGTCTAACGACCTCTAATGAGCCACCAGATCTCCATCCTGCATGAAACTACATTCGAAAAATACATTTTGTTTTCTACATGATCAGTTTATTGTCTCACAGATCCTAAATCATTCAATGAACCACAGTTTTGGCAAAGTCTTAAGAAGCAAAAGCTTGGATTCGATCACGCTTCAAAACTATTCTTGACTGCAAGACCTACACGCTACCGCGCGGCCACGGAGGCTTACAATTATTAGGTGAAAATACGTTTATAAGACGACGTCACTGTCGCGTAGTGTTTCGAGCGCTTCATGAAGCCTCGGCACAATTGTTTCAATTGTCTCGGTGTTTCGGAAAGCCTCATTCTGGCCCTCCCTAATATACAGTAGCCCTATCAAGTGCATTTGTCCCCGTGGGTGCTCGGCCATCTCCGTGGGTGCTCGGGCCCGGAAGCACCCACGGAATCGGCGCCTATGCTTGTACACACTGCGGAGTTCGAAGCCAAGCCAGACTTTTCCCAAAGCTTTGTTTTTCTTCCGCAAATGTGTCCTTTTGTCCATGCAAACGTTACAAAATTCTGCATTTCTGCAGCAAGTATGCCATGGTCTTTAGAGGGGCATACAAAAAACAGCGTGGGTATCCTGAGCTGGAGGTTCTTTCCCTGAGGACAAGTTCAATTCCAAACTTTGGTGTGTGTGACCTTGCGCAAACCATATTTAGCAAAGCGGAAGGTTTACAGTATAATTTAAGCATTTTTCCTTGGTAGCATATTAAAGTTTATCCCTTCTTTTTAGAAGTGAACCCATCACGTTTGAACCTTTTTTTTTTTTTGGTCACAGTTTTTGAGTTTGTCTTATGGACTCTGCCCTCCTTTCTATCCTTGCAGCACATTGGGACGCATCATTAAGGTCAGCCCAGAAGTGTTGGCCTACAGGGACTGGACAATCAGGAAGTGGGGTGCCAAGCAGTATGCCAAACTGGAGAACCATGGTAACTTTGTGTTCATATGAAGTGTGTACTAGGCATGAGAAACATTGAATTTGACTTGAATAGAACGTTGTGTGAAGTTTTCTCTATGTCATTGCCATAGTTGTGACTTGGGCTTCAGTAGTATGTGTGGAAAAATAGGACTACAGTGACTGATATTTAAGAAGCAAAATCACTCATTTCTCTGCTGATAGACTTTTGTGATGATACTGTATGTAATTTAATTGCATCGCTCTCAAAAACCATCATCTATGTGTCTATTTCAGTTAAACACTTCCACAGATTATTGGTGGATGAGCTGACGTCAGTACAAAACCTTTAGTAGTCAAATATCAGCGTTCCTATTGTTGACCTATTATGGCCCTAAGGAAATGGAGGCTTAAAGACCCAATCTGTAATTGCAGTATTTTGCCCAGTGTTCTAAAGCTGTCGCCACACTACAAGCCCTGTCCACATAGTGATTTGTTTAATTTAAAGCATTTGTACAATGTGACAGTTTTACATGCATCTTGAGGCTGTGAAAATGGTTTGCTTGCATCCACTACTTGTAATCATTGGAATAAAGCAATTATATGTTGTGATGGCTTCAAGAACGTTCCAAAAAGATTTTCCATCTAAGAGTCAATATAAATATACCCAATCGATTGTCAAATAAATGCCAGATTGCATATTTGTAACTGTTTGTTTGGTCCTAGGTATAGAGACCTGTGAGCAGGACCTTGCCAGAATGATGTTGGCTTCCATGGAGGATCAGAGAGACTCTTCGTCCCCCCTTAGTGCTGACTCCCCCTCGCCCTCTCCCCTCTCCCTCCCCAGCCCTCAGCACCATTCCTCCTCTTCGTCGTCCTCATCCTCTGCATGCTCGCTCTCCTCCTTCTCTGGAAGTGACATAGTAAGGATATTACTGAATCCATATCCTGTTGTTTTTTTGTTAAAACATTAAGTCAGCATCAATTATCCATTGCCTATATTGCTTTATCATTTAAAGTTGAATGTCACTACTAGAAATGTGTTGTTTTCCCCTCATGCCTTACTGCAATTCAATTTGAACATGATTTTGTCCTTTAAGAGAGCAGTTTGTCCCACCGTAATATTTTTTTCGTCTTTGAAGGTTCAGCCTAGATTAGAGATCCCTGTCCTGTATGGCTGTATCATTTTATTATATGGCACAACCGTAATGCTTTCTAAAATAAATTAACTCAAATCAGTGGTTCATAATTGGTGTGGCAACACATTCTTGTGTACTATAGTGTGACTTCATTGTGTGCATTTTGCTCATATGTAAACAAGATCAGTCGGAATAAAATAATTAGTTACTAAGTTCATATCAAATGCAATCAATGTATGATCATACATTCTCAAATATAATGCCGTCTGTTTTAGCCAGCATTTACATGTTGCTGTTTAGGACAGTTGTCTCACCCATGTGTAACCCAACGTCACCGAGGTTGAGAACCACTGGCTTGGATAAATCAGAATAATCCCAAATGAACTTTCCTTCTTCCTTCCCTCAATTTATGTCCCCTGTACCATCGTTTGTCCTTTTATAATTCTTGTACTTCTTCAGTCTCTGCTACTTGGGTAATAATCTGTGTGCATTTGTATGATGTTTTCCAGGAGTCTGATTCTCCTCCCACCAGTAATGCTGCTATCCAGCTCCACACCCTCACCCTGGCCTCTGTCCCTTCAGTAATGCAGATGGCTACTGACCTCAGGGCAGCTGGCTTCATCCCCGCCTCACCACAGGTTGGTTAGATTTTTCAGAAGTTTTGTAGAATCATGGACATTTACAAATGTCATGCAGTGCAAAACCCATTCACCCAGTACACTATGAGCGCTAAAGTTAAGTTATGCTATGCAGTTTTCCTGCAAAAGGACACAAATTTAACATTTTAGTTTGTACCCCAAAACAGTGGGTTGTGTTGATGTTGTCACTATGGAAACAATTACATTTCCCTTGATCTTGCAAATTCTGAAACAAAACTTACTAAACAGTAAAAGATATCAGAATGTTTCTTTATTTTTTTGTTTGTTTTTGGTTGAATTCCCATTGAACCCTTTGCTCTTTCTGTCCTCTCCAGGTCCAGGTGTCCCTGCCAGGAAGCATAGCCATCCACTCTCTCCCTAACTGTCAGTTTTACCATGAGAATCCACCTTCCATCACTGCTGTCCACCGCCAGACTGTGCAAGTCTCCCAGCCCGCGGACTCCACGAACCCTCTACCCAGCCCCCTCCACCAGCTCCACCACCCTCAGTTTGAGGGGCAGCAGAGCTACGGCTACACAATGAGACCCAACCACCACCACGGCTCCGTTGAGCCACACACGTTTGGCTTCAAGCACAACCAAGGTGGTAGCCTCCAAGGTCAAAACCATGCTCAAGGTCACAGCAGCCCCCAAGGTCGTTTTGTGCCCCAAGGTCATAACTCGACGCCAGGGTTCAGGAACCAGCAGCAGTACAACCGTAACCCATGGCGCCGCAGGAAGCGGAACAGCCTTCCTCCTCTCAACCACAGCAGATGAAAGACTGAAGCTGCGTGATCTGACTTGACTTTATTTGGTTTTTGAAGGCCTCACTCAGTCCAACTTGACTTAAAAGGTGCAACTCAACTCTTACTTTCAAAAGCCCTTGATGATTTACGATACACCTGTCATTGTGGGAGGCCCTCAGCGAACCACTGTCGTTGTCCTTGAAGATCCAAGTTGTCCCCATTGTACAAGGTGTTGAATGATCAACGTCTGCTAATATTGTGGAATGCACTAAGTGATGCTACTTGGCTCTTAACAGTTCCTGAGGGATTCAACCTAACGCAAACTGTAAAGGGCCTAAATGGTCTAAACTGAGCTCATACCGTTTGCGATTGTTCCGATGACTTATTTCTGTTGCCGTTGATGAGTAAAAGCTCACATCTAGGTCTTTTGGAGGGCAATCGGAAGCCAATTCAATGCATACCAGCAAGAACGTGAGTTCCTTGAGGGAGTTGTGTGAAAGGCATTGCTGTTGCCCAGACTTCTCATCAATGTGACTTTCCAATGGCTGAAAAGCGCTGGCTGTTGATAAAGAAATGGGTCTAGGATTGGGGTTCTAAACAACTGGACCTCGCTGAAAGAAAGGTCACGTGCCATAGTATTGAACTGGTTCGTCAAACCTCGCCTATTAAGGAGTCTGCTCTCCTCTAGATAGTTTGATTCTGTCTGGAAGTGTTTCTGGACTGAGGGTTTGAGTGTTCCAGTATTCAATAATTTTTCCTCGGGCTTTCGGACCAGGAGCGGTCTTCATTTGGGCTTCTTGATGTCGGGGCCCATTGGGTCCTCTGAATGCAACTCCCTAGTGACTGCTCTTGATTCAAGTTGCCCAGGACTTGAGAATCATCTACAAATAATAGTTTTGACTGAATCGAAGGACTACCATCCTACCTACGCGGCGCAATGCTGACTTGATGTTTTTGGTGTAACGGCACAAAATGGGCCTTGTCTCAAGTGCTTAAACTGTGATGACTTTGAATGTACAGTGTTTATTTTTTTGTGTGTTGGAAGTTTTTGGTCCTTATGTTTTTGTTCTCTTATTTTTGTTGTTTATTTTCTGAGACTCATTTTGAAACACTACACAACAACAGGATGCAATGTTCTGTCACTGAGGGATTTTTACTTTGTTCACATTGGCACTATCAATACTATGCTTTGTACTGTAAACATTGCCACCTTACTTTACAGTTTGTTGCATTTTTGTGCAATGACTTGCTTTTATTTAATTTATTTCACATTTTAGTTTTGTTTTATGGAGCTTTCCCCACTTTGTTTCATTTTATTTCTCGAATACCTTGATCTGTGCAATAGATGGATTTGAGGGCCTTGAAGGGATGCATGTGTGTCCAGCTTTCCAACAGATGGGGGAGCTATGTGACTGCAACATTAGAAATGTGCCAAAAAAGCCCCATCGTGATGCCAACTTTTTACTCATGTTTGTTAATTTGCCATCGCACTACGATCACTTGAAATTTTGCCAACTACCTGTCCCTATGTATATTTTATTTCTTTCACCACTAGTTCCAAATTTTTAACGAATCACTTTTCAGTTTCGGTTTGATTTGGGTTAATTTCCTCTTCGTAGGCTGTATTGGGGAAATAAACCTTTAGCAGTGTTAACTCATTTCATTTCAAAAATATTTGGTGCTACTTATTACCAGCAAAGCACTTGTTTTAGGCCTTATACTCTACTTTGATTTTGTCAAAGCAACAAGTTAACTGCCTTCTTACATGACCAAATTTGCCCTTTTTCGTGTACATAGCCAGAGTTTTCAGTATTATTTGTTGTTTCTGTAAGCACTGCCAGTTTTATTTGGCTTTTATTTTCACATGCAACTTCTTGGTGTGTGTTTGCTTCAGGAGTAGACTTCTACTGCAGTCGATAGGCCTCATGTCCCATCTATATTTGTATTTTTCAAATAATGAATGTGACTTCATGAACAAGCTGTATAAGAGGTCTGTACCGTTTCACAGGGTTTTTCTCTCCCATATTTAAAGTCGCTATTACTCAGAAAAGGTTGCCGAGCTACAGAATCTACACAGCAATCCATGAGAGGACTTGAGCTTTACAGACGCATCTTTGTAATGAGTTCCTATTCAAAGTAGATTCTTTAAAAAAACAAAAACATTTGGTGACATCAAGAGTTTGTTGTTGCGGCACCTTACGCACCAAACTGATAGACTCGACATGATAGTATCAGCATATTCCCTTGTTTTCAGTGCAACGTTTCATTGAGTTGCCTGATTGTTATTGATGCATTGATTCGCCTCTTTTCTTCTTCTTTTTGCCACAAACCAAATCCCCCCATCTCGCGTCTGTCTGTGCCATAAAGGATGGATTGTGATGTGTAAATGAGTGACATATGGATGTATACCTTGTTTCCTTCTGGGCACCATTTTTATGTAAGGTTTTCTATTTTTTTAATAAACATTTTAAAGCTCTATCTGCTTTCATGTGTAGATTTTAAGTTCCCATGAGAGTAAGTGTCTAGAATGATGTAGGGAAAACTCAAACAGCGATACAGGTTATATTTATGTTTATTTTCTGCGTTTGCTGGCTAGTGAATTGTTGCCTGACCATAACGTAATGAAAGAAACATGTAATGTTTTTGTACGGGCCTTTAGTCATATAGATGAGTGTTTCCACTACCAGAAAGGGGTTTGGGGGGGGGTTTCATTTACATAATGAAAATTTACCACTAATGATTCTGCTTTAATTGGAGTTACTGCATTGATGAATTGAATAAATGAGATGTTCTAAAGCATGCATTCGCATGGCAGAATAGACCAATCAGACATGGAGTTCATGTTTCGTGGTCATTTATTTAAAATAAAGACTAGCTAGATTTGTTACCTGAGGTCTTGAATATGGTGTTTATATAGAGGTTTGTGGAGTGGAGAACTCCTCATAATTCCTCTTTTAAGAGGTATTTCAATAGCTCCGTTACACCATCACTGCAGATTCAATGTAGCAGGGTGTTTCAAACCCCAAATGAGTCCTGGAGTAGTTTCTGGTGGTTCCCAGCATGAGAGTAATGCTTAAAGACGCTGGCTTCCAGGTTTACACGAAGGTCGTTTTCACATTGGGAACGATGGTTTCACCCCCCACTTCCCTTCCACATCACTAATGTTGTTCCGTTCCCAAGCGGAGAGATGAGAGCAACGCTCCGATGCAGCAGGTGGCGGTATGCACCTAACAGTTAGTTGGTTTATACACAAGAGTCCACTTGCGTCATCTAGTACTCGACAAGTCGTTAGAGAAGTAAACAATGGAGTCGCCCTGTGCCTTCTATTGTTTTGGTGGTCCCTCTCGTCTACCTTGCTACTTTATTTCGAGCAGGCATTTAACGTCTTCAGAAGACCAGAGTGACGCTTTCACGGCCATTGTCGCTGATGTTTTGAACAGGACGGACGGTCGAATAGTTATGACGTTGTAACAGTAATCCTCTTCCGTGTTTTGGGGCAGTTGTGTTCACGCTTGAATCGTTCCGTCCCCGGGGACGCCGGAACCGTCCTCCAGACACCGTTTCAAGTGGTCCCGGGACGGAACGCAGTGTTCACACTAACCAGACGATCCCGACTTTGGGGGGACTCGTGCTGGGAAACGGCCCCGGGTTGGTAGTGTGAAACCGCCCTGAATGTGGTGTTTCGGTCCCACACTAAGACTTTAAGGAGCGCTGTCTCACATCTGTTGTAGTTCTTCATACTTTCTGATGGGGGCACTGGTGGATCGTTGCTTAGAACAGCTGTATGTAAATCTTATCCATTACCTTTCCGACTTTTAGCTGGGTTCAGGGAGGGAGGGAGGACAGGGCTTCAACAAAATCACTCCATCACTGGAGGGTTAGTGGCACCGTTCTCATTTCATTCCAATTAAAACCGAGGGGGAAAAGTGTCCCCATTGAGACCCCTACCCTTTCTTGACTAAAACTAGCTGACCAAAGTGGCTGGAAATTAGAGCTAGCTTCTATGTAGTCATCCACTCTCCTGGATTGGTCTTCACCTGGCTACAGTTCACAATATTGCTAAAAGCTGTCTCTGTTCCAGAAGACCATATTAATCTGATCAGAGTAGCAGGAATGGATTGATCTTGTACTGAAACCCTTAGCTTGCTATTTTTCCCACGGCGCACCTGGCGGCATCAAGAGGCGTATTCATGTCAGGCAGGGAGGCAGCCATCAACACTTTGTGAGATGGCCTCTAGAGGCGTCTAGCTGTTGGACAGAACAGCATCTGTACTTGTTTTTAAAAACTGGGCTTGACCACACATACAGTATATGGAGACACAAAAGCACATATGCACACACAGTTCTCAACCTGGGATCCAATCCAATCCCGCTACAGATGAACAATCCAATTTCCACTGCACACCGCAGTTGTCTATACAATCCTGAGCTTGCCGCCTGGTGTGTATATATGTGCCCATCTGCACTTGAGGATGCATACACAGTCCTCAGGGAGGAAAGAAGAAGCCTCCAGCCAGCATCCTGTTACTGAGATCTGCAGTTATGAAAGAGGACAGTTATCTGTACAACAGTCATGTTAAGGCTTGGTTTGCATTACACAATACAAAATACACATTACACAAAATCTGATTTGAATTGTCTTGTAGCACAGAAGTGACCTTTTTATCACTGGTAAGCAGGTACAAATCTGAGTGCTACCAAATATTAAAAATCTGACCTGTAGCACATGTCCTGGATTGTCCTAGTGTGACTCAATAAATCCCTAGGGTGCTCTTCTGTAGTTGACCCTCAGTTCTGAAAACAGACTTTTCCTACGGGTACAAATAAAGTATAAAACATTTTGTGAAACCAAGCCATTTAAATAAATAGACAAAGTTCTTAAAGAGTAACTAAACCTCAAACTTAAATCTGTCTAAAGCCTGACATCTAATGATAAAAAGCATGCTACTTAAATTGACATCTGCTATTGGCTGATCTTTAGTGCCGGGTGATGTCACCTTCTATTGAATAGAACAGGTGGTGATATCACTAAAAAAGCCTTTCCTTCAATCTCAATGGTGTAAAAATAAAGAGCAATACTGCCAAGGCATAATAAATGCAATGAAAGAAAATGCCAGTTAACTCTAACGTGTCATGTAGTCAAGTGACTCCAGCAATGTATATGATTCAGGCTGACTGATACCGTTGCAAATAAATGTCATTGCTCTGTTTCCTCAGTTTCTTCTGGTAGTTCTCAGGTCACGACAGTATTGGAAGTAATATTTTTTCTGCAATCATTTCACATTTCTAATTGTCTGTTTTTTGTTTGAAATTAATTGTAGATGTTGGCTATGTTCGTCTCCCTTGAAGCTAAGTATTTTGGACAAATGACTGAATCAATATAACTCTTTCTCTACCTCTTTTCTTTTAACTGCTCTCCTTGCTTTGTCTCAGATCCTTCATGGTGATGGGAAAGCCCCTGTAGAACTTATGTCGAGGCCAAGGTGTGTATAGTGATTTGTGTGTTATAATTTAGTTGCATCCAAATAAAAACTGTATGTTGTTTTACATTACTTCTGTATCTCTTCTGAAATATCATAATGCTTGTCATTTGGGGGTGAACTGTCCATGTCCAGGTCTGACAGAACCTGTAGAGTGTAGTACTGCTGTAAATCCTCTTGAATTGGTGACAGCAGCACTGAGTCATCTGCAAATAGGAGATGGTTAATTTATGTTGTTTATTGTAAGGTCAGTTGTAATTCAATTTGTTCAACAAAAATGTGTCATCATATAAAATGGGACACCTTAAGGTTTTTGCATTTGTTTCTTGAGCTGAAAATTGAAAATCCATATGATTGTTTCTGACCCATAGCAGTAAAACCATTATGATCAAAACCCCGACATTCTTAGTGTGAGCGAACCTCAGAAAGGAGACTCACTTTCCAAAGCACAAGGTAAGATATGACATATTTTTTTATGTTGAAAGGTTATAAAACCATCCTAAATATTGCAGTGTGCCAAATTGTGTTATAAAAATGCATAATAGTTACTATTGCATACAAAATTATTTAAAAGAAACACATTTTATGTCTGAACTTTGAAAGTCTATCTTTTTTTAATTGCCCCACTTTAAAGCAACATTATTCTAAATAATGTTTGAACCTTTAACCCATCTGTGTCAAGATGAACTGATGTAACTGAATACTACCTACGTCCTCGTGTAGACGTCAAATGGGTGTAGCAAGGTGTGGAACTTGCCATACCTTAGTTTAAGTGAGTCCAAATGTGATCTTGTAGCTTTCATCATTAAAATGGGTACATAGCCACAATGTTATTTGGAAGCCAAATGTAAACCAATGTCACATCAGGGGATTATTCAGGAACAATGTTCCCTCAAAGCTGTATGTGTTACTAGCACTTTAACATTGACTCTTTTGTATTAATTCATAGATATTCATGTTTAATATATAAAAACGTAGAGCGCATTGCACTGTAATTGGGGTAGATTAATGTTAGGACTTGAATTATAGTATTTAAATATAGTATAGGAGAGTGTCCCACTTTCTCTAACCTGCTGTCCCACTTTGCCAAATGCTGAATGACATTTAGCTCTGGGTACACTGTACTTACATGTGGGTTTCATGCCTCATTTAAATATGATAACAATATGAATCCTTCTTATTTGGTTAGGGAAACATGAGCAATTCAGAAATATATGATGTGTTGGGCTCTTATGTTGGCTAGAGCCACACTTTCCCCTCTACAAGAGGGCATGTATTCATGAATGTTTTTATGCCTGTGCAGATTGGGGTAACATTACATTCTGGTCACACCCCACAACCCTGGGAAAAGAAAGCTGCAGGTTTATTTCAAATTTCCTCCCCAACATCACCATCAAGCAGTTTATAGAAAAGGCCCTCAGGACAGATTTGCCAAAAGGCTTTTACTAAATAAAACAGATAAATGTTTCCTCTATAGCAATTAGCCAACCTAAAAAATGCAGGCGGATCTATTTGAAAGTTTAGGTGCATATCATCTCTCTCTCTCTCTCTCTCTCTCTCTCTCTCTCTCTGATCAAAGCCCTCGTCTTAATCACTGACATGCTCTGTTTGCTGTGCACTCAGGATGTATGGAAGACATATTTCTACTATTATGCCACTTACAGCATGGGACCTCCTAGTGACAGATGATAAGGTTAGAACACATAGTGGACAAAATGGAGGTAGTACTGACAGGCACTTTGGTTTCAAGAGATGGATGAAGATAGAATAAATCAATAATACAAACAGAAAGGAAAGGAAAGGGAAAGAAACACTTCTCTTCTTCTAGTTTTGGGTCATCAGAGAGTCATGCTGAGGGTTCTTCCTCTTAGCTTTTTCAGACTTACAACTCATTGCTTTTCTCCTCCTCCATCGTTGTGCATTGCATGTTAACATCACCATGACTGTAACCAGTGTTGTGCAAGTTCACACTTCTCAAGAGCTAACTCAAAGTTCAGTTCACACAGATTAAAATGAACTAGTTCACGTTCATAGTTCACAGTCCCAAAAATGAACTAGTTCACGTTCAGTTCTTCCGTTTAAAAAGAAAAGCCATTCTTTTTCAGTAGAACCTCCTCCT
>OMOT01029457.1:6492-17827 GCA_900312575.1 Acanthochaenus luetkenii | reverse complement strand
TCGGGGGAAATGCGAGTGTCCACCGGGCCGGAGATAACAAAGATAATGTCCACAACCAGGAATACAGGAAACAGTGGGTTTATTACTGCTTCTGGGGCGCAACTGATTATTCTCACACAGAGTCCAAGGGTTAAGGCAAGAGAGTGGTCGTTAGTCGATAGCGAGGCGGGTTGTCATACGGTCAGAGAGCAGGTTTCTCGGTCCGATCGGTCATACATAGCCTTTCCTCGATCTCTCTCGCTCTCTCTCCCACTCTTCCTCCAACTTTCCCCCATGGGTCACACATCTCTCTATCTATTTCCTCTCTCTATTTAAGGCTGCCGCTCTATCTCCTGATAGGCCCTGCCCGCTCTCCCTCTTTGCCTCAGCTGCCTCGCATCTGTCGCTGAGTGGGGCGGAGGGCCGTCTCTGGGCTCTAGCTCCCCTTCAGGAACCTGCCCGCACTGCCCCTCCTTCAACCTTCCCCTCCTAAACTCCCTCTGTCTGCCACAGGACTTAAGAAGACATTTCTTCTTATCTTTTGCGTAAATGCATTCCAGAATGATGTCCATTGTCTCTGTGACATGGCCTGGCTTCCTATTACTGCAGAGACTCAGCTGGGTTTTGTGAACCAGTGCGCGCACACATACAGTACACACACACACACACCTCTCCCCAGTCCTCATGAGCTCTCTGTGTTTTTTGTGTGAAAGCCTTTTCACCACTTCCTCTGATTGATGTTCAGGTAGATCTAGTTGGCTCATTTTCAGTAAAGTCCTTTGAGACAGACATGCGTGTGATGAAGGGCTATATAAATAAATGAACTTGAACTTGAACTTGAACCACAGACCGGATTTGTCTGCTTGATTCCCCTTTGTGTACAACTCTATCACCACTGTGAATGTGTGCAGTCCCATGTCTCAGTGACTTTCAGGCCGTAAAAAATGCTATTTAACGAAACCAAATGACATGTCTCTTTTGTCTGCTATGATTTGAAGCGTAAATGACCAATTATTAGAGTCAATCTCATACCTGGTCTGAAAATGACATGCATTGATTTGTCTGATAGTGCTCTGCATTTTCATCAGCCTGCAACTAATGTTAAGGTTAGTGTTAGAAAAAGGCTTCATGCTTCGAAATTGCACTCGATGCTGTTCAGATTGCTTTGTCCTCTTTGTGGAGAGTCATACTTGGTCTGCTGCTAAAACAGGCTAGTGATACAAATAGCTCCACAGTCATTGCAGTGATATTGGTTTACAAGCATCAGTTGAAGCTCCAGTGGGTGGGGAGTTTTTGTTCCAAAACAGAGTACAGGCCGGAAAGTGAGTTTTGAAAGTCAGAAGTCTCTCTCTAGTCATTGGTATTGATCGACAACTCTTTCAACCCCCAAAGACATATTATGGTTATTTTATACTATGGGGCAGTAACAATTACTTTCTTATTGCACCTTAACTAATCGTAATAATTTAACCTTAGCCCTCCTCACACTTGAACTAGCACCTAGACAGGATGTGTAGATATATCCACTTTCCTCAAGCTTTGGTTAAATGGAACTAAAGATTGTTTACCTAGAGATGCTTTATAACTAGTCCTGGACTAACTTGTTTTTCTATGCAGATCTTCATTCACTGGAAGTTTCAGTCTTAAACAAGGCTTCGTTGATAACTGTGGAGATGGTCTGTCATTTTGAGTACTACTACTTAACACATCATATCTGAACCAAGACCAAAACGTTCCCTAGCTAGCCATAATAACCAAGCTCTACATAGAAGCCAAACAATAATTATGTGATTAATTAAGTTCTTAATCCCAATTTAAACCTTGTGCATGATTACTGAAGTGCCCCGTACACATTAAAGAAGCCTTTGAGCTAATCTATAGTGGGGTTCATTCATTCAGCCACTAATTTGAATCTGAATAATTATCAGTGGTGATGTGTTGTCATGAGGTCTTAGTCACTAGACACTGAAATGTGTGTGTGTGTGTGTCTACTTGGTTGTAGTCATGTAGTTCTCATTATGTATTCAAATGTGCACAGTGAGTGTATCAGTGCTGTGAGTGACAGACGTTCAATCTGGCCTCGGGCAGTGAGCTGTCATGGCTAGCAGTGTTAGCATCTGTGTGAATGTACAATGACGTTTCTGCACTAGAAGTGAGGGAGTGTTTAGCGTTAGGGTCACATGCTTAAAGTGGTAATCCTCTAGTTACTCTTTGTTTTTGTTTAGTCTCCATCGTTGTTGCTAAGCGCTTATTGCTGTGGTGTTCCAGGTTCCCCTGTGAAATGAGAAGGATGACTATTTTGACCATAGGTTTCACAACAAAAATGCTCTCAGATAGGATTCCTTAGGTCAAAATGGGACTCTGTGGTTTAATGCATTTCTATTTTGGGGGGTTCATGATATGTAAACTTTTGGAAACCCCAGGGGCCTCATTTATAAAAATGGTCTTAGGTTTATACTTGAACTTAGTCTTAAGATAATTTCCGACGATGTGCTTACGTTCGAGTCATAAAAGACACTGAGCATAAAAAAACATGCTTACGCAGGTTCTAAGAAGCCCATTTGTAACTTATGCACCTGTGATCTATAAATCTCAACTGAACTTACAATTGACGCCACCTGCCGTTCAGCAGTCGGATGGTACGCTCCACAACCGACCTTTTTTCAGATTTGGCACACTATTTATAGAACATCGCATCCTGTTTTTAATAAAAAACGCCTTGCATCTGCAATTAATTCCTCACACCTTTAATTGATAAAATAAATTAAGGAACCGTCAAGCATTTACACAACACCAGTCGTTTAGTGTGAACTTCCTTCGTCGGGCAAGATTTGAACAGCCTGGTAGTCTGACCTAGGCTTTAGCTACTGCAGTAGTCTGGTTGTTTCCAAAAAGGGCATAAAATGTCCATCACATTTCTCTAAACAGTTTATGCAGCATAATCCAAGTGTTTGTGAGTCAAAAAAGCTGCAAATCACCATTTTGCTGGTTGTACAAAAGAGTTTTGACTGACATGGTGGTGAGTAGATAATGACTTAATTTTGGGGTGAACTGTTCCTTTAAATTAGTTGAGAACATTTTATTATAGGTCTTACATTTAACTTGCATAAACCTGTAGTCACCCTGGATTAACCTGGGCAATCTATTTCACGAAAGCAAGCGTTCCTAATGTTTTGCCTACAGGCTGAAAGAAGCAATATGACAAATGAATGGCAGAATAAAGTGATAGAGAGAGGGAGGAACAGAGAGAGAGAGGAGACGGTGAGAGATAGATGGAGGGAGAAATGAGAGATGAAAGCAGATGAGTTTTCCAGAGGTCACCCGTCTTTTTCCTGTGGTCCTCGCCCGACAATTATCCCCTGGACCTTGTTATCTCAATGCGCTTAATTAGGCCAGCTCAACCCAGCCGCTAATCTGATTGGACAGGCTCCGGTCAGGACGGACGGCCTGTCCAATCACCTCAAAGGTCGTGCATCCGAGGAAAATGGGTACCAAGAATGCGGTTGAATAATGATTTTAGTGTTTGGATTGTTGGACATACGCAGATGAGCAGGGGTGAAAGCATGCTCGTAGACACACACACACACACACACATACGCACTGATTGATGTGTGATTGTAACAGCTCATAAGGGTGTGGTGAAGTGCCAGCGATAGGTGTTTTATTGCGATAACCCTGCTAAAGTTCATGGCTGTAACACTGAAGGTCACTGCCTCTGGATCAGAGATATAGACGGAAATGGTAGACTGTTCATTGTGTGTGTGTTGTGTGCGGCAGACCTGTGTGTACAGTGATCAGAAGTCAATGGAGCATGGCAGGTCAGAATTGAATGCCAAGGTTAGGGATTAGAGAGCAGTCAAGGACATTAAACCGTACAATCGCATCAGCTAGTGACCTTCAATACACAAGCACACACACACTCATGACCCATTGTTGACAGGTTTACAGTGTGTGAGTGATGGAGGCCAGCCTTAATAGACTGATCCTTCACCTAATGCCATTTGGAGGAACGGACTTGTAATCATTCTGCAACACTCGATCGGATTACATGTGTCGTCTTTTGGTTGGCAGGGTGCGTTCAAGTGTGCAAAGGGAACATTTATGGTCAAACCAAACTGCCTCCTATTTCATAATACAGACATATAAGAGACATATATGGAACCACTAAGTACTGTATGAAAACACCACCCTAAAGAAATGTCACCCCCGAGTAGTCCTATAATATTCCTATAGGGGCTTATAGTGTGTATATGGTATTCAATATTGACTTTATAGTGACTTTATCATACTTAATGCTATTGTTTTTCAGCTCCTATGGTAATTCTGTGGTTTAATCATTTGATACGTTTTGCTGTGATATTTGTATAGCATCCTTCTCAAAAGTTTACTCCAGTTCTTTATCATACAGACAATGGTTTGTATTCATCATAGAGAAGAAGCATTTCAAGTTCAAATAGTTCTTTTGAGAACAATACATTTCCATCCATCCATCCATCCATCCATCCATCCATCCATCCATCTTCAACCGCTTATCCGAAGTCGGGTCGCGGAGGTAACAGCTCCAGCAGGGGCCCCAAACTTCCCTTTCCCTGGCCACATTAACCAGCTCTGACGGGGGGATCCCAAGGCGTTCCCAGGCCACTGTGGAGATATAATCCCTCCACCTAGTCCTCGGTCTGCCCCGTGGTCTCCTCCCAGCTGGACGTGCCTGTAAAACCTCCCTAGGGAGACGATCAGGTGGCGTCTTTAAAAGATGCCCGAACCACCTCAACTGGCTCCTTTCAATGCAAAGGAGCAGCGGCTCTACTCCGAGTCTCTCACGGAGGACTGAGCTTCTCACCTTGTCCCAAAGTAGATGCCAGCCACCATCCTCAGAAAACCCATTTCGGCCTCTTTGTATCCGCGATCTCGTTCTTTCGGTCATGACCCACCCTTCATGGCCAAAGGTGAGAGTAGGAGCGACGACTGACCGGTCGATCGAGAGCTTTACCTTCTGGCTCAGCTCTCTTTTTTGTCACAACGGTGCGGTAAAGTGGAGCGCAATACCGCTCCTGTTGCTCCGATTCTCCGGCCCATCTCACGCTCCATTGTCCCTTCACTCACAGCTTGGATGGTTCCCCGCTTTCCCCTCCTGAGGTGCCAGACAGTTTTCCAGAAGCTACCTAAAGTCCTTCTCCAAGGCTTCTCCGAACTCCTCCCACACCCGCTGCTTTGCCTTTGTCACGGCTGAGGCTGCTGTCCTCCGGGCCCATCGGTACCTTGCAACTGCCTCCGGAGTCCCCCGGGACAACATATCCCGGAAGGCCTCCTTCTTCAGTCGGACGGCTTCCATGACCACCGGTGTCCACCAGGATGTTCGAGGGTTACCGCCCCTTGAGGTACCTAAGACCTTTAGACCACAGCTCCCAGCCACAGCTTCAGCAATGGAGGCCTTGAACATCGAGCAATCTGGTTCAACTCCCCAACCTCCACAGGGTTGTCAGAGAAGCTCTGCCGGAGGTGAGAGTTGAAGGTCTCCTGGACAGGGGCCTCCTCCAGACGTTCCAAGTACACCCGCACCATACGTTACCAGGTCTGTCCAGAGGCTTCCCTGGCCAGCTGACCCAACTCGCCACCAGATGGTGATCAGTTGACAGCTCCGCCCCTCTCTTCACCCGAGTGTCCAATACATGCGGCCTCAGATCAGATGATATGATAACAAAATCACATCATCTGATGATTGTATTGTAATATTTTTTCTTAGTTTCTAATGGGCTTATAGTCTGCCTGTAATACATCATAATCCACCTCAAGTAAAGTGTTACTGGAGTATTTTCCAAAACTAGTTGCAACCCAGTTAAAATGTCTCTCTGCCTCTGTCTGGTCTCATCTCCCACTTAACTGCCTCTCTTCCCTCTAAGGTTAATTATGTCTAATTGGTTAAGGGATATGTGAAGTGTGTTCTGGCACACGTGTTCTGTTCCCCAAAATAACAAGCATGGCTGCAGGTGTTTCTCAGAAGGGGGAGGTGTGTGTGTTTGTGTGTGTGTGTAATCCAGTTCCTCTTGATCAAATCCTGATGTCTTTATAAGCAGTTAATTCAGTTTTTACAAAATTAGGGAATTACAATTATTAATATTCCTGCTTTTATATTCACAGAGAAAAAGTCAGGCTTCCTACCTTAGTGAATCATGTTGGAACAACCTGCCTGAGGAAATGTGATTTGCATCTTCCTTAAAAATGTGCATGAACTTTCATTTAACAAATAATTTGTTATTGCTCTGATTATGTCATACTAAATTTGTTAATCTGTTTGCTGGGAATTAAATATAGTTTCTGCATTTTGTATAAGGAATAACAGATCATAATGGAGTCAGCAGTGCAAGCCTTCCCTTTTTCACAGCTTCTTTTTAAGTTTTGTTATGCATTTTATGGTTCTTTGTGACTTTGTTAAAGTAATACATAGAGTTTTTGGTAGATTGTCCCATTTGTCAATTTAGCTGTTAAGACTCAAAAATCATCAATTTGTCCACAGTAGATCATTGCCTTTGGTGCTCCATGATAGTTGCTCCATGCTAACACTTTAGCATAGCCATTCAGCCTCATTGACTTCCATGCAATGCTGGTCTCTCTGCCCATCAGAGGGCATTCCAAACACTACTGCAAGCATACCATTGGAGAGATAGTGAGTTGTGAGGCTATCTGTGAATATAATGCCTTTTTTTATAGTAGGCTCCATGATAACACTTTAGCATACACTATGTTGAGTGATAGTGGACTACTAGTATTATCTCAAAAGTGAGAAAATTAGAAACTGTAGCAGCGTTACAGCTAAATGGTAAGTAATCTTAAATGACATGCAGCCAATGATATGGAGTCAGTTATCTACCGGAGACACATGGATAATTTTTGTGAATATTTCTCATCATGGTTTTTGCTGTGTCGCCGTAGCCCGCAGAGACTGCCGCCGTAGCTTAGGTGCACCTCTTCAAAAATGTAACTGCGCGAATGGCGATGCAAGACCGCATGAACTGTGATTGACCCATTTCGTATTTTCCTTCTACCTGCATCTGGTTGATGTCCACTGATAGTGAAGACAACATGGAGCAGATCGGAGAGAGACTAGCTGAGCAGGTTTGCAAATATGTTCATTTGTAGGACACCTCATCTCAGAATGACAAAGACTACCGAGAAGTATCTCAGAATGTGAGTTTCACAGAATGTAAACACTGCTACTTCTGTTATTATTACTTCCGTGCTAACAAAGCACAACACTGCCATCTAGTATCTGGTGGTCTACCGCAGAATCACCAGCGCAGAACTATAATTCATCCTTTACATGATGAACAACATGCAACACATACTATATGTAGTACCAGTGTTTCCAAGTACTCTCCAGTGTCTCACACTATGTCGCTCTTAAAGACAGATCTGCACTGAAAAACATTCTACATCTCCTGGGGATGTAACCTGGTTAAATAGAGCTGGACCACAGACATGAAAAAGCTAGAATGTGAATAGTATAGAATAGTGGTTGATCTGCCCATTCAGCATTATTTTAGGTCATGCTGGTGTTTCTAAACATGAAATATTTGTAAAGAGATATTTTTCCTTTTAAAGATATGAAAACATGGAATGTACAGTATATCATATTATAGTGTCAATGATCATTTTTCAAAATGTGTGCATGTGCATTTGCATTGTGTGTGTGTTCGCTCATGCATGCCTCCATGTTTAAAATGTGTATGTGTGTGTGTGTGTGTGAGAGAGAGTGAGTGTGTTATAGATTGGGGCAGATGTTCCACATGGCCTCCATGCCACAGATGGCCAGTCAAGTTGTGTTCTTCTGTTCTTATGTCATCTTGGCACGTCATTAGACATGCAGGAGCTTGTAGATGTGGTGTGTGTGTGACTCCTATGGCTACTGCTGACCAGCTGCTACCACAAGCCATTGTGTCGCATGACGCCGTTACCGTGTATGTGTGTGTGTTTGTGACCATGAGAGTTTTAGCAAGAGTGTGTGTTTTTCAGAAAGTGAAAGAGAAAGTTTATTGATGATCAATCATTTTTTTATATGTATTTTACTTGTAAGCAAAATGTCTATTTGTGTCTCACTAGCAGCATTGCCAGCTTATGTTTTTAATATAATGTGTGTGTGTGTGTGTGTGCGGGGGAGTTGGAGAGCGGTTGGGGGCTCGTCTGAGGAGGCTTAGGGGACTAAATGAATGAATGACCCGTGCCTCCGCTTGGCACTCGTGGCCCCGCCAAGTCATTAACTGTTGCAAACAACCACACCTCCTGTTGCTGGAGACAAAGACATGGGATTTAAGTGTGTGTATGTGTCGGGGAGTGAGGCTGGTCAGGCAGGTTCTTTGGGGTGTGTGTGTGTGTGTGTCGGGGAGTGAGGCTGGTCAGGCCCCAGGTTGGGGGGTGTCAGGGTTAGGACAATAGGCTTGGCGCGCGACAACCTTTATTTGACTTGACAATCAGGGAAGTCGTTTTATAGGCTGGCTGGACACAGACACATGTGACATGTCCTGCTGTCAGTGAGTGTCTAGTCTGCTGTGTGCTCTGTTGCCCCCCCCTTTACTTCTCTCCTTCAAACCGCCGACACTCTATCCCTTGTCATCCATTTTCTGTCACGGTTATTCAAGTTTGGACCCAACACAGGAGGCGGAGGCAGGAGGCCAGATAGGGAAGTCCAGACGGAGTCGCGACATTTTCTTTGCTATATTACATTACTGTATATACACAACACAGAGAGGAAAGCCACTGGGATGATTTCTCTGGCCAGACATCTGATATAAAAATAATAATAAAACCGTGGATGGTACCTCCTGAGCCACTGCCGTCCCACCTCTCCATCTCTCTCCCAACCTGGTAACGGTAGTCGAGTGCTGGGATCACACATAATGCATTGAATGTGTTGCTCTGTAATGGAAGTTTATACAAATGAATAATCGCTGCATCATTTTGTTGCAGATGTTTCACATCACAATCAAGGTATTGCCTGTATTGGTTGTATTCTACTTATGTGTTGATAATGCATGTTAAACTAAAGCCAATGTTGGAAAAGAACGATTTGGGAGCTCTGCTCGGTACCAGAAACATCACAAATGGCACAAATCAAAAGCTGCTCTTCTGAATGGTACTGAATGGTACCAAAGAGGGTCCGAGGCACTCTGTAATGATAGCAGAACTTAAAAGCCTTTATTTTACATTGGCAACCTGGCTGTTTCAGCTCGGATCAGCCTTCGCCACAACCTTTTAACTTTTCTGATTGCCAATGTAAAATAAAAACCAATGTTTTTGCGTCCTCTCCGGGAACATTTTGCAATGAATCCATTTTGTTAGTGAATCAGAGTTACATCAAAAATGTATGTTGTAATACTACCACTGATAACAAAGTCTGATCCATTTGATCTCAATACTTTTAAACCAAAAGATATTAGTGTATAAATCTGTCCAGTTTGCAGCAACACAAATGCAAGTGTGATCATTAGGACCAAGGTTAGTTGTCCTCTTTTATTGCCTGTTGACAGCTTGATAGAGGCTTCTAGTGTTTTGATTAAGTTAAACTTTTCTCTTGTCAATTTTATTCTGTTCAATTTGTTCAAATGTGTTTTACTGACATGACAGGACAGAAACCAGTGTTGCCAAAGCAGTATCAACCTAGGTGATATTAGAGACATTAACAGATTACTATTAGTAATGAAACAAATCAATAACTTGATTTGATCTTTATTTTTCTCGAACCATAAACAAAAACAATCCATAATAATAATAAAAATTTAAAACAAAATAAGTTTGAGAAGGGACAGGATGAAGCCAAGGCTTATCTTGTCCTGCCCCCTCTATGACAATTTTATATTACAAAAAAGTAGTAAAAGTCTAAACATATGCCAAAATGAATCTAGATTTCTAAAAGTTATATATGAATAAAATCAAATAATCCACATATAAAAATTCACATATAAAAAAAAAAGAAGTAACATTAAGAACAACTCTATAGTTCCACATACTTAGCTATTAAATACAGCTTATATTTGACTTTGAAGTGTGTGATGTCATTACACATCTATAAACTATCTGTATTATCAGCACTAATATAATAAATAACTATCAAATGATTGACTTCATTCAATACGTTCTCTCTCTCGCTCTCTCTTTATATACTGTTAGCATCGCTTGCTCTACCAGACAGAATTACACCCCATTCAAGAACGCACAACATCACATGTAACCTTAAGTGCATTGCACCATCGATTTAGTCTTTTTCTTTTTCTTAAATTCTCAGGTCTCCCTTGAAAAATACATCTGGATCTCGATGAGACTATCTGACTAAATAAAGGATACACATTTACAAACAGTTCAATTGATGGCCGTTTTTAGTTGATTGACCATAGATTCTTGTTTTGATGTGTGTCCGCCTTCTGCCAGAGGGAATGATTAAACCCTGTGTTGGGGTGTGTGTGAGTGTGTGTCTGGGGGTGGGGTGGTGGGCGGATTGGGGGAAGCGGATATTCAGCATCGATGTAGCCATGGCAACGGCTGCTCAATTACCGGTGTGTGTCTTATTTACCTCCATACTATGAGCCTGTCTTTCTCACTGTCTCCAACAGTCCCTCCCTCTAGCATTCTCTGTCTGTCTCTCTCCGCCACTCTCTCGTTCTCCTTTGTCTTTATTTGTCCTTTAACTCTTTCTCTCTTTTCTCTTAATATTTCCCCCCATTCCTCTTGTTCTATCACTTTCTCTGCCTGATTTTCTTTCTCTCTCTTTCTCTGTCTGTCTGACCTTATTTCCCCCCTTTTTCTTGGCTATGTGTGTGGGCGGGCAGCTCCGTCTAGCATGAGATAACTAAAAACACCTCAGGCACGTGTGTGCATGTGAGAGAGGGAGAGAGAAAGAGAGTGTGTGTATGTTAGAGAGAGAGAGTGTGTGTGTGTGCGCTGTCTGTCTTCTTTGAGGGTCAGATGTTGATCGGGCCTTAAATGTCTTGGCCCTGAAGCCAGTTACATTGTTGTTTGTTTTTCTCCACTGTGGAGAACATTCTGTTACTGGAAGTGGCTTCAGAGTTCTTACGTTACAGGAAATGGATTGATCATCAGGTTGGGCTGGCTGCACATCGTTTGGGGTTTTTGTTTTACATTGGCAATCTAAAAAGTTAAAAGGTCGTGGTGAAGTCTGATCCGAGCTGAAACAGCCAGGTTGCCAATGCAAAATAAAGGCTTTTAACCAATTGGCTGGCTCTCCCAGTGCTCAGTGTGATGACAGTGTGATCCACCTGGAGGTGGATGGATGGCCTCCTTCCCTCCAGCCTCCAGCAGAGATGCCAGCTGCCACCCAGGGTGCTCCGTCCTGGGCTTAGCCTCTTGA
>OMOT01029449.1:0-21116 GCA_900312575.1 Acanthochaenus luetkenii | reverse complement strand
TGGTAGTGTGTGTGTGTGTGTGTGTGTGTGTGTGTGTGTGTGTGTGTGTGTGTGTGTGTGTGCCCTTTGTGAGCGAGCACAGCACAGAAAAGATCAATGTTTGTACTGTATATAATATGAAGAAGGCTGTTATGGGGAAAATGGTCTCGCCGCAGATAGAGTCCTATAGTGATTTATTGCTCTCACACACGCAAACATACACACACAGAGAGAGAGCGAGAGAGAGAGAGAGAGAGAGAGAGAGAATCACAGAAAGTTAGCCATCTCTGTTGTCTTAAAATGTCAGATAGGTTGTTTTAGACACACATTCTTGACCCCAGCTAACGTAGCCACACGGTGGAAGGGTGACACACATGACCAACATATCAAGTCAAGTCAAATCAGAAAATGAGAACAGAGACAGCCGATAGGCCGTTAACACATGGCTCCATAAAAAGTCTGCAGCCCAGGATCCTGTTACTTTTAAATTAATTCTCACACTGTGGGACTCATTATAACGTACTACTAGTATGCTTGTTATGTGGGGACCAAACTGAGTAAATGTTTTCTCTCACCCTAGGAACCACCGCTCATTAAAATATGCTAGAACAAGTGAGAACCCAAAAGAGACAGGCGTGTGACCCATTTTGGCTCTTGGCTGAGCCATAGTTTGAGAAACGCTACACACATTCTGAGCAGTGAATTGGCCGACTAACGTACACAGAATGAACGTGGACGGGACCCACACATGTCAAATGTGCCAAATTAAACCACATGAGATAACTTAAGTGAAATCGAATTAAATCAACTTGAATCAGCAACCAAACTGGTTGCCTCTCTGCCCTGCAGCCAAGACAGAATATATGTATGAATTCTTCTTATTCTTACGTCAAATCCATACTTTCTCCTGATAGGCTACTCGAAATAATGGTACTTAGTTGATCACTATACTGATCAGTGTCTTTGTCATCAATTACCTCACACCTCCACTGGTAGACATTGCAACAGCGACACCCGGTGGCTAAGCATTGAAACGACAATGGAAATACAGTGACAACTCGTCAATAGGTCTTCTGCGTGTATTAAAGATCCTGTTCTGGTGCATCAGAAATATAATACACAAAGTTTCCATCACTACCTATGTGCACATTTCACTACTATCAGAAATTGAATTCACACTCGCACATTTGTTTCAATAATAATATCATATATCAGTTATAGGCGAATAAAGGGAGAAATTGCATTGCTCGCTTAATTAAGGTCAAATCAGGTGAACAGAAATTGCAGCCCACCCAAAATGACCAGGACAATTATTGATCGCTATTAAGGTTATGTTAAAACAAAAGGTAGAACTGGGCGGCACTGTTGCCTCGTACCGATTTTGGCCTTCATAAATACATTTAAAATAAACGTAGTCTCATTATTGACTACAGTTCCCGGCATGCCCTTCGGTAAATACGTGATGACGACCCCCAACGTCATCCTAGCAACAAGCTGTTCACATGTGGCCTAGATCGGTAGCTGTGCTAGCGAGTGGCAACGTTACCGGGTAAAGTGGAGCTGGCTTCACAGCGGAGACGCCACATTAAAACACACATTATATAGCTACGCGGTTCGCAGACAGCGGAAACTGGTCCAGCATGCCTCCGAAGAAACCCGTCCCGGCGACGGGAAGTAAAAAAACGCAAGAGAAGAAGAAGGAAAAGATAATCGAGGTAGGACAGCGCGAGTTAGCATACATGTGCTAGCGTTAGCGCGCTAGTTGGCGAGCTAACTTAACACTCCCCGTGAAGTTGACCGTGTTTCAGCGCTAACCAAAAATGGATCGCTATCAACCTAGCGAAGCACCGAGAAGCAGGCGCTAGCTAACGTTACTTTTGACGTCTGGTGAATTGTCAACGTTGCCTAAAGGCAAAATGTGTTGTACTATACATATATATCCATTGGATTGTCTCTTTATCAAACGGTAGTTGCCCATTAATCCCGAGATGCCGCCCTTTAGCCGGATAGCCAGCTGTCAGGAGACTCCTAATTCATTTATTTGATACATGTGTTTACTTGGCGTACGCCGTTAGCTCGCCCGGTGATCGGGTGTTAGCCGTGTTGCTAGCAGCTAGCAGGGCCAAGCCGCCGCATAATGTGTCCACGCTCCTCCTGGGAAGGTTGACGTGTAACGTTATATAGCCTAAACGGGGAAACGTACGTTTACGGTGTTGCATGATTGGCGTTATTGTCTTAATCTATGAATCGGGACCAAAGGTGGTGTCACGGGCCTGTTTCTGATGGGAAGACGGGGCGAACTGAGCCAGTTGAGGACTTTCTTGTTTTAATTCATCAAGTGTGTGTGTGTGTCATCAACGTTAATCCTGGTAACCATCGAACATTTGACACATCTTTCTGTGTATGTACGAAGTTGTCGGCAACACCGTTAGCTACCGTTTGAAATTGTAAGGACACATGCGCAGATTGTACTATAACTGGGGAAGAGTAATACGAGTAGGTTTTGGCACGACGATCTGAAATCACGTACTAAACTAAATGGTGTATCTTTGGTCTGCCCTGTATGACCGGATGTATTTCCCCTGTCATACACAGCCTACTAAATGTACATTAGAAAGAGGTAGTAAGCAAGTCAAACATTTATTTAGAAACACAAGGCTCCTCTGTTACTAACTAGTGTTTCCTGACAAATCTAAGTATCAACTAATTATAGCTCCTTTTTTCTTTTTTCACATGTTTAAGTCATTGTTGACATTGATTATTGTTCATCCGTTGGTTAGGTTCCTCAGTACGTTACTGCAATGTGATATGATTAATGTTACTTATGTTCATAGTGTTCAGAGAAGTATTTGAGCTTTCTGTGGCTCAAATCAAGTTCCCTTTTCCCTGAAATCACTTGATAACCACAAATCAATCTGGGGAACTGGTCAAATCACCCATATCTTGACCTCTGTTGCTGCAACAAGTAGGCTTTTGGTAACATAATGTAAACAGCGTTCATTCTACCATCTGATGGAGCTCTGCATAAACAAATCAAATATTGAAATTAAATATATTCAAAGTTATGAAATGTCCATTAAAACTCGACTTCTGAATGAATACATTTCCCTGCCCATACCACCTCTATAGATTAGGAATAAAGGTAAAGGACAACAACCACCGAACTTGTCAAGTTGGAACAACTTGCTCAGTGGATGTTGCATGTAAAGTGTCTGAGTATCTCGAAAAATGCTATTCAAATAAAATGTATTATGTTATTGGAAGGTGATTATGAAATGGATGATACAGACATTTGTTTTCTAGGACAAGACATTTGGCTTGAAGAACAAGAAAGGAGCCAAGCAGCAGAAGTTCATTAAAAACGTTACTCACCAGGTCAAACATGGACAGCCGGGTGCCAAACAGGTCAGTAAGCTGTTTTTCCCCATGTCTTTCTTTATCCCTTCATTTCTCTCACCATCTCTCGCTTGCAAATCAAACCCTCTTTCTCTCATCTCAATTTCTGGCTGATTCTCTTTCCTCCTTTTTTCTTTCTCTCCAATAATTTGTAACTGTCAGCTGTCGTGGCTGTGTGGTGGAGATGCTGCTTTAGTACCCAGAATTGTCCAAACATTGGAATAACCTTGCACTTGTTGAAATCTTTGTGAACTAATCTGTGATTGGTTTTTCAAATGTATCTTCTTTGTGTGTGTGTGTGTAGGTGGAGGGGGAGAAGGGCAGTAAGAAATCTGATAAGAAGAAAGAGCTGGATGAACTAAATGAGCTGTTTAAACCTGTAGTCGCTGCTCAGAAAGTCAGTAAAGGTAACAGACACACGCAGATTTTGGCGATTCTAATTACCATGAGAATATCTTCTACCATATAGCTGCACTCACTTCGAAACATATAATCATGCTTTGACTGTTGACCCTTTGACTTTTGCATACATTTGTTACGCACAAAATAATGTATTATATGTGCTATTATTTGGGATTTATTGTCCACGATTTACACAAAATTCTGTATTTTACTTCAGTGAAAAGAAAGGACAAAATTCTAATACAAACAAATTTGCAAAACAACACTCTTTACTGCAGTCCAGGTGCTTTGTCATCACTTGTGTGCCTTCGCTAAGCTGGACCCATATATAAAGAGACAAAACAATGACTAATTCTCTCTCTCTCTCGTGCTGTCTGTCTGTAGGTGTAGACCCCAAGTCAGTGCTGTGCGCATTCTTTAAGCAGGGCCAGTGTACCAAGGGTGATAAGTGCAAGTTCAGCCATGACCTAACTCTGGAGAGGAAATGTGAGAAGAGAAGCCTCTATGTGGACGAGAGAGATGAAGACCTGGAGAAAGGTTAGTGTGTGTGTGGTAAAGATGCACCGATCCACTTTTTTCAGTTACGATACCTGAATTTGGATATATGCCGATACCGATACTAGTTATTTTTTCTTCCATTAGCGGGGTGGGCCGCCCCCCCAAGGCAATGGTAGGGGAAACACTGCACTCTGAAATGTGTATGTATCCGCATTGACCCAGTGTTTAGTGAGACTTATTAGAAACATTGGGCTCATGTCCAAAGTCCAAACATCAGTCGTAAAGCTCATGGATGTAACATATTTTAAGTGATAACACTGTTGTATAGTTCCGGTAAAGCTCCGATATACATTCTTAAAGGGCAAACTATACCTTAGCTGCGAAATCCAACTTTTTCCACGACTAAGAGGTTGCTCATCGTGTACAATGAAATTGAGCAACTTCTCTGTAATGCCTTTAGCCTTCACGCTGTCTGTTGGAAGTATATCGTACTGCTGGAACGCCTCAGTGAGCGTCTGCTGTTTGTCTTTTTGTTTTGTGGCTTGCAACTCCTTGTGTTCTTTCACATGATGTTTTTGTAGATACTTAATTAAATGTGTGGTATTGCATGCTGCAGGACGACTTCCGCCCCTTTTGGTCGAGTGGTGGAAGTCATTACATGTTGCTGTCGCTTTTCGGCGTGTCGAGACTAAGGTATCTCCAAACTAAGGACATGTTTGTGGTGATAGCTAACTGTCAAGCCTATTAGCCAAATCGCAACGGTCCACCTCCTCAGCGCAAGCTCCGCAGGCCAATATCCGATAGGGGAATTACGTCAGTATCGGAACCCGATACCGCTTTTGGATCGGTCCCAACTCTAGTGTGTGGAGGGGATATGTATGTTTTAGGGAAAGGTGCTTTAGAGCTGCTGTATTCTTATGTAACCTTGTTCAATGCATATCTGTCATAATCGTTCATTTCATTGGCTATTATTTGATATGCTATTTTTTGTAAAGCACTTTGCAACACATCAAAACTATAGTTTGGTGACATGTTCAATAGTAGCATTATTGTGTTCTGTTTTTAGATACTATGGACAACTGGGATGAGAAGAAACTGGAGGAGGTGATCAACAAAAAACATGGAGAGAATGAGAAGAAGAAAGCCAAAACACAAATTGTAAGTCGGCTTGGATGGATAAATAAAGGCAGGGAAGGATGAAGGGGTTAATGCATAGAGGAAAATGTCCACAGTGGCTTGTGGTTTCCAAAAATTGCCAGCCACTTTCACTTGCTTTCATGGATTTTTAGAATGGGGAACAAATCTCTAGACAATGACTGGTAGAGTAGACAGGCTTAACTGCCGCAGCCCAAATTCACCAGCATTTGGCTGGTGGCCGGTGTGGATTTCTCACCCTGACTGGTTGTGCGGAATTGCCTGGAGGCCAAGAAAAAAGAGAGCAAAGAAACAAGGGGGTGGGAGGGAGGTGTTGAGAGAGTGACGAAGACACGAAGTGCAAGCCAAGACATAGATGGTAAGGGATGATGGGAACAAGTAACCTGTAGAGGCTGAGAAAAGGAAAGCCAAATCCAATATAAAAAACTATAATGGCTTTTACGGACTAGGGTTGGGTGATAGACTCCTTTCAGTCAATTCATCACTTACATCGCCGATCCCTGGTGTATTCGTCTGTGCCGGGGGCATCCAAAGTTGGCTGAGAGTTACGCTGGCTACGATGACGAAGCCAGATCACAGTAATACAAATCGGCAAGGAATTTCCACTGGCGATAGATTTAGTCTATCCAATCGCCCAACCCTATTACGGATCCACTCAGCATTCTGGTTTCTATTCCTCACTTGATTTTTAAATGATCAGATATGTCAGTGGACAGACACATTGAAACACACACATGTACACTCAAACAGACATGACAAACACACTACTTCTCATACACATGATGCAATAAAAAATGTCTTCAATACCCCACTCACCCCTCACCTCTGCCATCTAAAGACAATTGCAATTGTAGAACAAATCAATGAAAAAGTTAGAAATATTTATTTACAAGCTATTAATTGTTTCCTTTTCCCCTCTGTTTATCATGTTATCTAGGGCTGTTTAATATGACGATATATGTATATAGTGGGACGATAGAAAAATCTCTTATCAGTAGATATTTTCTTCTAGCGTTTATATCGCCCAAAAATTAGGCATGTAGGGCTCAGTTTTACTAAATTAAATGTCAGATCAAATCAATCTTCATTTGAATGATCCGATATTGATTCATAAAATACAGAGATCGATCCTGTAATATTTGCCCTTTCCTGTGGATGCGTGAAGCTTTAACCCCGTTAGTGTCGTGTGGCCAGCCTTTGATTCTTCGCGCAATGACGCCTGAGGCCACTTAACAGGTTTACGCCATTTCGGACACATGTCTCCGCCAAAATTGTTTACAAGCAAGGTAACAAACGAGTTGTCAAAGCCACAGAGAATATAGACTGGGAATCTTCACTAAATAAATATGGAGAAATCTTGGAGCATGTCAAGTTGCAGTCATATACGGTAAACATTTACCATACAATGTTACTAAGAGAGTTACGGTAATGCAGAGACATGTGTAGAGTAGACTGGGATACGGACTGACAGAGTTAACGTGTTGTGCCAAGTTACTAAGTGTTTAAATAAAAGCCATTGTTCTGATAAAAGCCTCCGTCATCATTTTACAGTAACCATCTGGTGAGGGTGCGGCTAACTTAGGAAAGGACTATCCACTAGGGATGGGCGGATCAAAACTAGTATCGATACTTTGATACTCACATACTACTCATTTGGTATCAATGCCCTTTGAAAAGTATGTATTTCAAAGTTATTTTTAATCCAAAATGCGGTTGCGTCACTTGAGCTTCAGTTTCACTACGAGGTGAGAAACTCCCCAGTTCCCAGGTGTCATGAACGCAGCCTTACAATCTCCAAGAAGTGAGAAAGCATCATGAAGGGGCGTTAGTTTCATGGACTTTACAGTTTACAATGTCCAGAGGTTTTACAACAAAACTGATTTCTGCCTTTTTCAATTTCTGATTGTTGGTTTACTCTAGTGTGTTGGTCATGTTAAATAAAAAGTTATTTTGTATAGACAAATTCTTCATCAAATTGACAGAAAACATACTATATTGTGATATGTCATTATCGTGATATAGAATTACCCATATTGTGATAGAAGATTTTGTCCATATCGCACAGCCCTAATTGTATCTATCCTCCTGTCTGTAGGTGTGTAGGTACTTCCTGGATGCCATAGAGGGCAATAAGTATGGCTGGTTCTGGGTTTGTCCTGGGGGGAGCGATACCTGCATGTACCGCCATGCCCTGCCACCTGGCTTTGTGCTGAAAAAGGACAAGAAGGAAACGAAGAAAGAGGATGAAATTTCGCTGGAGGAACTGATAGAGAATGAGGTATGGTTGGAGGGTGGGATACAAATTATTTACACAGCTACTTGTAGTTATGAGAATCAGAAGTACTGACTTATGCGGTTGCATTTATGGATTTTATTAATGAGAATAATTTTTTTAGTTCAGCGTTGATGGCAATAAAGGCATTCTGGTGGGGAATGTGAGTGGTGTATGTGTGGGGGTACACACAGAAACATGGGATGTTTGATGGTGGTAAGAAAAGCATGCTGGTGAGTAAGGATGCCTGCAGCATCTCATTGTCTTTCATACCATCTCATCCATAATATAAGCTTTGCAATAGTGTCAAGTCTCTCAGCAACCATGGCTGGTGCCATCGTGGAAGTCCATTGGAGAATTGGCTGTGTGCAAATAGTGGCAAAATGTATACTAAGCTTGGAAAAGATGGTTGTGGTGTGGGTGTAGATCCGTTCATTCCTTTTAAATGCCCATTATTGTGACAGTAAACTGTCTTTAGTCCTAGCCTCTACTCCAAAGCACTGAGTTGTAGTATATGAGTTAGCTCAGTTAACTTGAACAAACAGTTGGTTCTTAGTAGGAAAGCAACTGATGTTAATGTTAATATGCGACTACTAGCCAGCTTCTACTGGATGCATTAGCCAGTGTGCATATCAGATGTGTTTACAACAAGGCAGTGCAGGTTAGTTGATCGGATACTATTATTTGTTAGCTAACAAGCAGAAATTATCTAAACACAAAACCAACCAAATATATCAGTGGCGCCATGTTCCCAGTCAAAAATGACACTGAAGTTAACTGTCTTAAATTCTGTTGAGACAACTAAATTGTACGTTTAGAAACGCAACCAGGCGTTCTCAGCAACTGTTGCCCAATGCGTTGAGGACCTCCAATATGGCTGCCAGAGGGTGTATTACATCACCCGAAAGCCCTCTATACCTACTCCTTTTAACTTGTAAATTCTGGGTGCTAATGTGACTCATTTTACCCTGGACACTCTTTTCTTGACATGTCCTGATGCGTCTCTGTCTCTCTCCCAGCGTGCAGCTCTGGGTGTCTATGTGACCCGCATCACCCTGGAGACTTTCCTGGCTTGGAAGAAGAGGAAGAGGCAGGAGAAGGTTAGAACAAATTTAATCCTTTTATTTAATTCGTTTGTCAAGTGTCGCACCATCAATTTCTATTTTGTAAGTCCCTTTCTACGTTCTCTTAGCATGGCATATTTGAAGTCATGCTAAAACGGACCTGTGTTTTTGGTTATAGTGGGATCTTAAAGTTGCTAAGACATTTTATTCCATATCCTACCCATTGTGTGTACACTTTGAAATTACAATCAGGTAATTTGATGCTTTTGATTGACAGGTGGAGAGAGCAATCGAGGACATGGAGAAGAAGAAAGCTGATTATAAGGCTGGAAGATCGTTAGGGGTATGATTGGCTCCAACTATTGTGTGTGTATATATATATGTGTGTGAGTGGAGGATGGTGACTGCTAAACAAACTGATGTTTAAATTAGCTGCTTTCTAGCTTTTCATTTTTATTTACTAATTGATGTATGTATTTTATGTATTAGGCACAAAGTTGTCTGAAAATCAGTTTGTGTGTGTCTGCATTACACTGGTTGTGCATTTTTCTTTGGCCTTGAGTTGGTTGTTGACGATGATTCTGAACTCTTATGCCGACACATAAAATAATTCATTATTTAATGTAATATGTATCTGTAGGTGAGCGGTCGTGAGGTGTTCGAGTTCCATCCAGAGCTGGTTGATGACGATGATGCTGAAGCCGACGACACTGAATATGCCGAAGTTGACGATGAAGATGAGGAACCGGTAATAATGAAATAATTTATTTGTGCAGTGTCAAATGTGTCACATTTCAAATTGTACCTCTTTATTCAGCTTGTCAGCAAAACATTGTCATCATTGTAACTCTCCAACCAGCTTTTTGTGCTCGACAGGATTCAATATTTGCTTTTTGTAAACATAGTTGATGTTTCAATGCCAGCTTAGTGCATGACAGTATGTGATATAAATCTACTCAGCCGGTTGTTAATTTACTGGAGTGGGTCATCCAGTTGTAACCAATGTATGGGAGACCCTGTATCCATTTAGCCTCCCAACCCAACCACACGCACACACTGTTTTAGCCCTCATTGTTTTGCTTGTTTAAGATGGATTCTAGAGTGCCACAACTTAACTATCTTGCTTCTTCACCTAAACCAGTCATGTGTCTCTCTCCTACCTAAACTCTATTTATACTTATATTCCAGATTGATACAACTACAGTGTTCCAGGACATAGACTTAACCCGTTTCGTTCCTAAAGAGGTGGACAACATGGGCATCACTGTAGCATCTGTGGACCGTTTCACCTCCACGGATAAGACCCAGCTGATGGCAACAGACTACGGTGAGAAATGCTGATTGATTAGACTGCTTTTAATTTTTGTGGGAATGATGAGACAAGAGCCACTGGTATTAATAAGGAGTCTACATATCTAGGTAAAACTATTCTTACAAGAGTACTAGTATGATTTAGTAAGCCAAGGCCCCAGGGTGAAAGACATTTACTCTGTTTGGATCCCCACATAATAATAGTATATTTTAATGAACCTGGGATGAGATTCGGTTTGGGTCCCAAGCTCAAAGACTTGAAGAACCCCTCACTAGTGTTATTTTTGGATTGGTGAGACCATTGTTCTGCATTGTTTTCCATTTTTTTTTAGCTATTTGGTAGCTGTGTTGTGTGGATTAATTCGTGCCACAGGCTCTCACTGTATCTGAAAAAGTAATTTAAACAGTTTGAAAAACACAGACTGGTTTGGGTTCTGTTGATTTTGTCTACAAATGTGATAAGATGGTTGGTTAAATTCAGAGGGGTTATATAGCCCAGTTCCAGAGGGTTCCCAAGCAAAGTGAGTTTTCATTTAATTATAATTGCATTCACTAGACATTATTCCAATAAGAGAAGGCACTATATACATATGACTATTGCAATCATAGGTTTGACGCTACACTGTTCTTTCTCCTCCTTCCTGTCCTCTCTATTCTCGCCTACAGAGGAGCAGCTGAACGGAGCTTGCGGCGGCACACAGGCCAACGGTCTGTCAGAAGGAGAGGAAGAGGAGGTGCCGGTGGATGAGAACCTGTTCACAGGAGAAGACCTGGAGAACCTTGATGACGAACTTAACACATTGGCGCTGGAAGACTGAGAGCGACTGGGAGGGAGGGAGCGAGCGGGAGATGGGTGTTAGGATTGACTGATGGATATATGGAGCTAAACGATGGAGAGCGGAAGGACTGGTGTTTTCACGATACCAGAATGTTGACCAATACTACATTTAATATAAAAGAACATTGAGACTAATAACATACCATGTGAAGCATCAAGCAATGTCTTTGATGCTTTGCCAAGTTACCTGTGTTACCGCTCTTGACTTGGGACAGTTTTGATGTCCGTCTGTCGGCTCGGTTAAGGAAGTAGTTCCATATTTTGCTCCTGGCACCGGTTTTATCAACCAGATTAGGTGGACTGGGATTCAGTTCAAGACTGTATTGGACTGTTTGATGCTGTTGCCGTTTTCAGCTGTTTGACTATTTAATTTTGTGCTGCAGCTCAGCCTATTCCAGTCTCTTTCAAATCTACATATGCACACACATACACCCCCTGGAGGTGATATTTAAATATAATTTTAGCTTGCAGAACACTTGGTGAAAGTGTTGAATGTTTAAATTTAATACAATCTTTTGTAGCGGTATTGTATCAAAATGTTGGTTATCGTGACAACACTAGGATGGACTGACGGACAGATTGACAGACATATGTGTATAGACTGACTTACTGGAAGACACGACATACTGCGTAGACAGACTGACAGACAGTTATGTGTGGGGAAAGACAGACGAATATCCTCATTGGACAGCGGGACAGACGGGTGCAGAGTGCCACCACATTCTCAAGCACTTGACAATGGTTGAATGATTTTAACATTCAGAGACTCAATAATAAAGCCTGATTATATGATGACATCACTTCCTGTCTCTGCCCCGTTTCCTGTATCGTCCCTCACCCCCCTGCTGCCTCATACTTTTTCCACAGAAGGGCCAACTCCACATAATCTTGCTTGACAGTGTGCTTTTTTTTTGTTGCTTTAGAGGAGCTGGATAGCTTCCGTTGGAATTGAAATTACTTTTTTTACAAATCACGCTTTTCTACCTGTGCGTGACTAATGGAAACACCTCAGCAAAATTGCAGTCTGGGAGACAACAGTGGCTTAAAAACTTGGGACTGAAACTAATACTGTTAAAAATGTCTTCCATCTTCATTACATTATCACATTTTGAGGGAGTTGAACAGTGGGAAATGAACAGGGGTGCTTCTTCTGTACGCTGAGTGGTATCAGCATGCAGAGCTTCACCTGCTCAGAACGAAACAAAACTAATAGTTGGAAGGATATCTTCAGTTTTCCACGACTTTTTGACACACAACTTGATATTTAATTATAATTGAGATAACCGTTTTCCTGCATAGTTGTCCCGATGTTTAGAATGCCAGACCAAACTATAATTTCCTTTACTCAAAAACTAAAGTCCTGCTGAAAATGTTCTGTCAAATGGTCCAGATAGGATCACATAGACCAGGCATAGGCAACCGTGTGCCATGGCGGGCCAAGTCTGCAGGTTTTCATTCCAAACAAACACTACACCAGGTGATTTCACTGATTAAAACACCTTCAACCAGATAGGAGGAGCTAATCAGTGAAATCACGTGGTGTAGTGTTGGGTTGGAATGAAATCCTGCACTCTCGACTGTCTGTGGCACATGGTTGCCTATACCCATAGATGGACTTGGCTACTACTTTGGAAACCAGGTGAACGAATCAGCTCCAGCAAGTCCTTCTCTGTAGGAAAACCAGGCTACAGATGTCATTACCAGCCCAACGTAAAAGAATGTGTTCTAGAATAAGTTGCCTGCTAAATGAAGTAAAAGATCATTGTACATGAAATGTGTGTTTGTTTCTTCTTGGCTGGTGCAAGCCCCAATTTATGATTTACAATATTTAGAAATCCCAACTGCTCCCATAAAAACTATCCTAAGATTAGTTGCTTTATTTTGTAATTGGAATTTATAATTATATTACTGTTCCTCTGTACTGTATAAGTGGTATTGCAATTCAGAATCCAATCTGCTTGAGTATTTCTAGACCTATAGAAAGCTTTTGATGTGTATTGATCAAGACATTCTATCTCAATTTGTAGTTAGTTACTTGGCTAATGCAGCCACATAAGTGCTTATTGTTTTTACTGATAACAAATTGGTCTGACCACATAATTAAAAGTAAAGGTGTTTAAGCACCAACACAAATAAATACATCTTAGTTCAATTTCACACATTTTCACAAAATTGTTCCAGCCTTTCCATTGGTTAGAATGAAACTGATTTGGAAAACCCTCACCAGTGACACAGTTGCTTGGTATCACCTGCAAAAAACAGACTTGGTTAATCAGACATGTCTGTTGACAATACTGTGATGTGCCCATTACTCAAACACTGCAATATTGCTTGGCCTGCCATATTTATTACTCTCTAAACTCATACTTACCATTTGTTAGGCCAGCCACTTTCAGCAGCAGAACTGAAAATTTCAGAACCACACTTAATTACATATTTTGTACATTGTACATAATCAAAATCAGCAAAATATTTTGTATAAGCGCATTAAACCAGTATCCCTTCCCTGCAAAGCTACGCTTAACCTAAATTCTGAAGTTGATGATAAGACCAGGCACTATCAATCTGCATGTTCCCAGATATCAGACTAGTCATCGTCCGCTCTGACAGTTAGAGGATCTTGACTGGAATAGTCAATTAATATATAGCTGTCAACAATTTCAAATAAACACATTTTTTACATTACATCGATTTTGTTTCAAGGAATCGTATCTCAGCATATCCAACCTACAAACCCACTAACTGGTCTACTGCATGTACTAATCATGTCAAACACCTGCAACTGCATGAAATGTGGCCAAAGCAACACAGAGGAAAGAGACTCAATGGGAGCCAACACAGGAAAAGTAAATAAATGTAGCAGGCCAAATACCATGCCCTGTGCATGTGACGTGGGTTACAATAATGACCGTTGACACTTCACGACACACAACCCACCCCCCCTTACACCCAAAAATATTTCCTGTGAATGTCCACTGTCTCATAAAGCCGAAATGCCTTAAACATAATCTAAAAATAACCAAAAAAACTACAGAAACATAATTCTTGTTCATCCGACAGCACCAAATAAAGAGACAAGACAAGCTGGGTGATGGTTTGTTGAGTTTTATTTCAGTAACGCTTTCAGAAAGTTAACAACCAGCCTAGTAAACTGACTGCAGTTCAACACAGGATTACAGGACGCACCATGACAGAGAAGATCAGATCTGGACTACAGAAAGTTAAAAAAAGCTTTTGTGTGAATCCAGCTTCAGGAATCTTGGTTTACACAAGCAAAGGCCAGCAGTCTTTCAAAAACTAAAATGCTGCCATTAATGACAAACTAGATATTTCTACCACACTGAGAAACTGTCCTTTGATATATCTTAGAATGCTGCTACTACTGTTGCGAGCGTACTGACGAGAGCCAATATAAACGTTAATTTTGAAATCATGCACTTTATGATAACAGCATGATACTCAGAACACAACTACTACAAATCAACGGAGTCATGGTTCACAAAGATTTCACAGAACTCAAATTTAGCACTGGATGCTACCCACAATTTGTTTTGTTTTTGTCTTTATATCAGTTGGCAACGGTCACAGGAAGGTAACTGAGCAAAAATAGGTCACAGGAAAAGGTCAGACAGATGTCAAAGGTCGTGTCAGAGGTCAGGAGAAGGTCTTGGTGTCGGTCGGTCGGTCGGTCAGGTCAGGTGTCATTGTGTCATGACAACAGTCGCCTAGGGAACAAGAAGCTGCAGAGAGTTATTCACAGGAACATGAAACTGAAGAACTTTCATCATGAACAACCTAAGAAATGCAGCCTGTAAAGAGTGAAACACATCGATATCTCTAAAACTGCCAAATATCCAGTTGAAAGCGGAGCTTTCCTTAAAAATACTTCAAACAGAAGAGCTTTTGTACACCCGAGTACAAGGTGACAGTAGGGCGACAATTAAAGAAAGAAAAAGCTCCTGCACGTCTACCGAACTTTGCAATTAGAGCATCTGTATTTAGAAATGTTTCGGGTTTCAGGTTATCATCAGGTCACAAGATAACCTGATGGGTGGTCCTCGTACCAAAACATTGTTCTCAATAAATATGCTCTTAACTGCACAGTTCAGTGCATGGTGTGCATGAGCTTTTCCATTAAAACGAGTTTTCATATTTGAATATTAGTTGTAAAAAATTCCACAGTTAATCTGATAGTCTTTGCTCATTGATCAATAACAAATAATCAATATCAGTTAGACAAGGTAATTATACTGAACATATTTTTTAAAGGAATTTTATGGAAACCAATGTTTGAGTGGATCAATTAATATTGGTATAATTTCTAAATGAACTCTTAAAACAGCATCATCACTTCAGTCCAATGGGTACAATTTGGAACAAGTCAATCAAAAATGTGCATCAGTGTCCTGCACAAAATCTCCAGTTTTCAAGAATTGGCTGAAATTTTAGATTTTCCCCATTGATGCATCTATGGCATTTTACATTATCGATGGGCTGGTTTCCAGGGCCATCAACAACAAAGAAGTATATATAAAAATGTTTGCAGTGGGAGACAATGTCACAGATCAGGTACAGTGAGTATACACAAACGTGGTCAACACTGGAGATGTGCGGTTTCTGTAGACACCAATAACATATTACCTCACTTAGGCCTGGTACATAGTTAACGCAAGGTACACATACTCTAACCCAAGATGGCAACATATGCAAGCTCTCTGCTTACACGCAGCACTTCGACCGGCTGACGGTATATACTGCATATCCACAGAGGGGAAGCAAAGCTACTAGTCTGGAACCAGTGACCCTGAGCGGGGCATTTAAAAATGGCTCCTGTAGAGAAGGGATGAGCAACCATGTGCCATGGACGGCCATGTCTGCAGGTTCAACCAGAGAGGGAACAAATCAGTGAAATCACCTGGTGTGGTCTTAGATTGGAATGAAAACCGTCATACTCTATACCCTCCATGGCTCATGGTTGCATTTCCGTGCTGTAGAGGAATGTTACATTTTATACTTTCTCAATCACCACCAAAATAAAAAATTGAGAAGAACATGTGTCCTTCAAATGCCGTAGGTTGAGAAGGCAAGATGGGAAATATTTAGTGCTGAACCACTAAATATTCACATTGTTTTGCTACAGATGTATTTTTATTATTGTTCTCCTTACGTCTCAATTTGCTGTGAGATGCTATAGGTTACAAATGTGAAATTTGGCACTGTGGTTGGAAATGCACTGTAAATCCTTGTCAAACTAAAATGTTCAAAATCACCCTAACGGGGGCGCTAAAATTAAAGGTCCAAAATGTAAGCCTTTGAAAGACCATAACTCCAACACTGAGTTTTTCACCTATCAACACTACATTTGGTACATAGCCAGAGGGCCTTGAGATATCAATTTTCCAGCTAAATCAGATATACAATATGGCTGCCAGCAACCAATGAACTGTACAAGGGGCGTGACCTAACACTAAACCCGATTAATACAAAAACATGTTACACATGTTCAGCAGAGATCATCAAGCATGTCTGCAACAGCATTCCAAATCGTCTCATAGGGGGGCACCATAAATGCCATGAATTTGTATCTCCTTAACCGGTAAATGGATGCATGCTCTAGGTGCAAGCATGAGTTCAAATGGCAAGTTTGGCTGTAGTTGTTGCATGTGGGTGTGCCCAACAAAATATAGCTGAAATTGGTCTAAAATGCCACGAGTGCTTAAACCGCGGAATTGCCGCTACATTATTCTCTCATTTTGCCCATGTGGAGCTTAGATGGAGAGAGGCATTCCCAGTATTTTCGGATATCAACACACAAATTTTACAACCTCCATCGCCATACATTTTCCACCCCATTTCTATTACCACGAAATTGAGACATTGCAACATATATTAGCACCGTGTTGCAAACTGTGGACTATTATGCTACGCAAGAACTTGAAAAGAGCCCCTTGCCTTTGCCTTGCTGCATGCGCTGCTTGCGTAGACCATGTAACGGGCCTTACACAGAATACATGTTTATAAATAACATGATGATACCAAAATGCTAATTGTGTTGGTACTAAATGTGTAATTGTACATAGTGGTGTTCCCTGCAAGCAGAGAACTTTGGACTTACCCTGCATTTCTGTCATGTGCTCCTAGTAGGTACGTGGACGTTTGTGAGATTCCTCTCTAGGAGGGTCGGCTAACATCACCTTCATCCTTACTCCGTTGACCATCCGACCATGGAGCGCTGCCATAGCCTCGTCTGCACACTGAGAGATGGAGGGACAGAGGGAGGAAGAGAGGGATAGATACAGGGAGAAAATGTAAATTTTGATTATTTAACATTTCAAAAGCAGGGCCAAAGCAGAGAAAGGCATGGACAGATTTGAGATACAGTGCTTTGTTCCTTTAAATATCCCCCTCCCTCCCTCCTTCTCGTTTGTCAGCATATCCCATGTATTATAGCCGTACTCTGTCCATACCTCTATCCATCTCTTTCACTTCCTCCACTCTTCTTCTACCATCCATCCATTCCTCCCTCCCTCCATCCATCCTATTTGTCAGCATAGACTTCCTTACTCCCATCATCCATCTTGATTTTATGTGTCACCTTGCACCTTTCTATCTACTATCCCTCCATCCCTGTCGATATTCTTCCATCAATTCTTAGTCTCACCTGTTTGTCAGCATACTTCATGTATCCAACCTTCCTCCCTGGAACCAAATGGACCTCGATAAGAGAGCCATACCGACTAGAGAGTCAGACAGAGGGAGAGACAGGGTGGGAGCAAAAACTATATATGAGATTGACAATCCAGTTGAAAGGACAAACTTTTTAAAATGTCGTTAATGGCTTATACTGTCTTTTCCCCCCACTTTGACAGAATAAAGAAACTCAAAGGGTGCATTAACTTTTGAGTGTGACACTTATGCAAGCCATGCGTTTACATTTACATTTTAGTCATTTGGATGAAACGTATCCAGAGTGACTTAAAATGAGCCATTACAGGTTTAGGGTTTACCATCTTTCTGAAGGATTCTTCTGCAGGACATTGGCAGAATGGACACGCACTGGTTAGTTTGAGGATCAGGTAAAGACAGTCTCTCTAACCACTGCCATCATTCTTGCCTGGATGTTCTCCTGATTATGTATAAATATTTTTGACAGTTTTGTTGGGACATTTACCAGAACACATCCTCCAGCACTTCCAGGGGTAGCGGGGAGGGGGTGAACACGACAAACAAGCGCTCCTTCACTTTGCTCTCAGGTGGAGCGAGTTTCTTCAGAGAGGGCAAGGTGACATCTGCCTGAATCCGGGACACTTGAGGGACAGCAGGGAAGACCTGGAGGATACAAACAAACATGCCCAGGATCAGAGCTACAACATTAACGTGTTAATTTTGTATGAATTGATGTACAGTGCTTATTAGTCATATATTATCATCATCATGGTCAGTTGGCAGGGAAAACCTTTTTTTTTTTTTTTTTAAACACCCGTAGTTGGACAACCTTAAATTAGTGTCTTTTAATTATTTATATCTGTAAAGTGCTATAGGTGGCAGGGAAGGCCTGGAGGAATAATTCACCTTAAATTGTTATTTACAGAGAGTATGGGATTTTTTTGGGGTGGGTGGGGTGTAGATGTACATCATATGTCCTGTAAGACATATGATGTACAACTTCCCCTGCTAGTAGCAAAACAGCAACAAGCTCATGCTTATCATAAAGCTGAAGCATGATTTTCTGTTCAAATGTAATGGAAACTTGATCTGTGTGTAAATTAAAAGTCTATACAATAATTAATGTTGTACATGGCACAACTACATCAACAATAAAAGGTGAAATACAGGCTGGAAAAACTCCGGGTACGTAGGTAAAACTCACAGGGGGAGGTTTCATTATTTGGCTAGTGGAGGGTCCGTTCCAGACTGCAGACATCATCTGGGCTGCAACGAACTGCATGGCCATCCGTCCTACTGGACTACACACAAACAGAGACAAACACACCTTATTTCAAACTGTAATATTTAACAAAGATTGCAATATTCCTGTGTGTGTGTGTCCATGTGCATGTGTGTGTAGGAGCTGTTCCGAATTGTTTATATAATCTGAGCTGCTACAAACTGTGTAGCCATCTTGCCTATTCGGCTACAGATAGAAATAGAGGCCCTCACATACAGGGCCAAATACAGATTGGGTTACCTCTGTGAAGCATGTTAGCACATTGACTATACATTATGTTAGGGAGTGACGACATTGCAAAAGTGCATACCAGTGCCAGGGTACGGAAATTTTGGTCCATATTAGTCATTAGTCCTGGTGCATTAGACCCTGGTGCATACATATGTATGTGACTGTCTGTGTATATACATGCATGTGTATGTGTACATGTGCATGCCTGTATATGTGCATCTGTGTGTACCTGCTGCGGTCCTCTCCATCATCAATAAAAGCTACCACCAGTCTGTTTCCGGGTGGATATTCAAACCCATTCAGCTTTTCTTTGGCATAGACCGCTGATCCAAGGTTATTGTAGCGAATCACCGCGTGGCCTGGAGGCACATGACACACAGGAATCAAACAACAGCCAATAGGAGAAGTACTTATAACATCAGAAATAATAAAAAATTAAGTCAGAGCACACACCTACAATCAAAACTCTTAATTAACTGACTTATTACATTAATTATTTTAAACCACCATTTTTGTGTTTTCACTTGAGTTTATACTGAAGAAAAATAAAATACAGAAAAATCCCCATTAAATCCCAATACATTTTTGTAGTTCTGAAAAATGTTTTTCACCTCATTTTAGATACACTGTTCTATTAAGTTATGGGTGTCAATTCAAGGGTAGAGAGCACCTCCTGCTATTCCTACTGTAGTCCCAGTTTAACATAGTGCCCACATTAATAAAGTGAATACTTTCTCTGTATGACTGCTAACCTTTGCTGAGTCCGTACGGGTCTCTCTGGAGCTCACAGTAGTCCATGCCAGGGATGATGTCAAACAAACCATAAATCTGCTCTTGGGTAACCGCTGCCCTCGTCGACACCATTAAGCACCGCGTGATGATATCACTGGAGCGGTAGTCTGTGACTGGGTAGCTGCCAGGGTCTGCTGTACAGGGAGAGGGGCCAACCGGGCCAACAAGAGAACAGAAATAGTTCAAAGTCAAGGACCCCCATGCAGAGCTGCTTGAGATGCTCCAGACCACAGTTCCCCATTTAATAAAAGGTTTTGTCTCAGGAACCGCCATCTAAGAGGACAGTCATTCTTATCAGAATTGCTTTATAGCATTTTAGTCTTATTTCTCTTCACCGGGGGTTTCATAGAGAAAAAAGCTTCTACATTGGTTCTTCAACTAACTAAAAAAACATAATGTTAGCATTATTAGCAACCCATAAGCATGGCTAGGTGCACGCCGTTGGTTTAAATGAGGAACAACAATGAAGAAGAGAACATTTCAATGTATCCCTTTAAGAGATACACGTTTTTCCTGATCAGCTGTCTACTTTTCCATTAACTAGCATATGTATATATATATTAAAAAAGCAAGAACTTCCTGCGTTTTACAGTACAGTCCAACAGCACATTCATGGGACTGTTTATTATATAAAAGCTTGGAGTCTTCCGTCAGGTGTGACCTCTCAATCCAGGTTGAAACATTGTTTGCATAATAAACTTTTGGTGGAGCACAATTCGTTGTGTAGACCTACTTTGAAATTTTTTACACTTTTCTTGTTCAGAATGGGATGTGCGTATCACAAGCAGGGGTGGACAAATCATGAATTCATTAGCTAGCCCGCTGGGCAAGTGAATGTTCCAATGTGCTTGCCCAGTCCCATTTTTAGGTTGCCCAGAATCTCTGTACAGTATGCGGCTCATATATATATCGTACCCACATCTATAACACTGCATTCTTATTTACTTTCATCCCATGGGTATATATTTACGTTTTTATTTCCTGTATAAACAAAATAAAATATTATATTCCGACATGATTTTTTAGTCGACAGAGGAGAAAAAAAAAGAAGAAGGTTGTAGACAGTTTAACGTAGGCTTGTCATTTTCACGGTACTCTGTACCAATTTCGGTACCACGGCGTACGCGCGTGCGTGTGAGTAATACATCAATATATAGAATTCCACGGCAATAAGAATTGGAGCATCAAAATATTCTCCTTTATTAAAATATCCACCAATTTCCAATGAAC
>OMOT01029448.1:0-10858 GCA_900312575.1 Acanthochaenus luetkenii | reverse complement strand
GTGTGGACAGTTACTTTCATAATAGCTGGATTGCTACAATAACAACGCTCTATTGTTATTGTAGCAATCCAGCTATTATGAAAGTAACTGTCCACACCAGGGATTGATCAAGCCAATAGTTTTCATTTAGAAGTCTGAATAGGCTATTGCAGGGCCATAGCCCACTCCGGTGTCATATCAGTTTTGTTTCATAGGCTAGCTGACTTCCTTGTTGCTAACACGACAGTAAACAAGTGAGCACCAGGGCCACGCTCCGCAATAGCGCAGTTTGACTGGTTTGAATTATGATGACAGCTCACAGCGTCACTGCCCTTTTCTAACCAATTATTATGTTAAGATTTCACAACTGATCATTGGCCGTCACTTGTCACTGACAGACACATGGAAATTTGTTTGAAATATGTGGACATGGCCTCCTCCCCTTTCAGTGTATGACATAACTGACTTCTAATGTACAATAATTTAGATGTCTTGCCTGAGCTGCTGAGAATTTGCCTACAGTACAACACCTGAGCCATAGTGCTAATTTACATTATGAACATTGTTTTTAGTCTGCATTTTAAACATCAGTAAGTTCAAGTTAATTTATTTATACAGCCCTTTATCACAAGCATGTCTCAAAGGACTTTACAGAAAATGAGCCAAACTAGATCTAACCGAACACACTTCAGGATTCTGCCGGTGACCGGCTCCAGTGTTTTCTATCACATTTACCCTGTGGTATGTTTTATAATGAAACTGGTTTAATTATTATTCATAATTGTATTATTGTCACTTTAATTCATTAAGCAGAGAAATACAGAACAAATCACAGTTCATATTGACTCATTAAGGACATCTTGCTCGATTCCATGTTATACGGGACAGGTGACGGTCTTAGCACTGTTGAAACAATTATACCATATGTCCCGGGTTACAGTGGGTGCAGATTCTTACCTCTAACCGTCTGGAGAACTCTGTCTGTATTTTCAGAAAGTGCCGCACGCACAGAAAGCAACACAGCAGTGCTGCGGGAGAGAGTGAACCAATCAGTCTCTCTTTACTGTCTGTGATCTTATCTGATCTCATCATGTAGGTAAAAAACTGGCGTGATATTTGTTTCGGGAGTGTGAGACAGAACCTGAAAGCGTGCATCTTACACCAAAGGCGTGAGAGTTGGCGACCCTGGGTTACATGCACACATACATTACTCACATATACAGTACATACATACACACATGCACGCAAACAAACACACCAACCTCATATGACACATGCTGCGAGAGGGTCAATCATAGCATACTGGTATCCCACTGCATCCTGCCACCCCATCAAAGTGAGCAGGGGAGCCAGATCAATACTTTTGTTGTTTGTTCCCAGTCAATGGAGGGGTCAGTGGCACAGCAATAAAAATGCCATGTGGACTCGAACATGTCAGACACTCCCTCTATACCCAAAATAATTTGGATATAATGTAAACATGTTTCTATCTTGACCCTCTCTTCCATTATTCCTTCAGTCAGATGTTCAGTGTAAGATAGCAACACAGACATTCCACGCACTCACTTTTCTCCTCTCAGACCTTTTTTCTGTTTTGGTTTCATCTTGCCTCTGTTCACAGTGTTTTGTCTGTGTCGAGTTTTCTGCCAGAGGTCACGGAAACAAAGAGATGCGCTTATGGCGGAGGCACAAATGAACATGGAAATGTCTGGAGAGCCATGGACATGTGACTGCTTCAGACAGGGCTGGCTGGACAGATGGATGGATATGGATGTTCCTGGAGGGCAGGGCTGATTGGCTTTCTCTTTGCCTCTTAGCTCATACCTCGTTTTCTTCCCCTATTTTTGCAGCCATGGGCCCACAGCGCTTTCTATAACTGAGATAGAAAAACAAGAGCAGCTAAATGGGCAGAGTAGAGTTGCTGGATAGAGAGAGGAGCATCAGCTATAATTTTTGAAATGCCAATGCTCGGAAGCTTTGGTAATGATAGTGTGGTACGCTCAGAGTTTGTAGCAGCCAAACAGCCAAAGCCTTTAGTCAAAACACCACAACAGGATATGGGGGCCATTTTTGTACCCACATTGCTACTTTAATGTATGTTTGCTTATCTAAAGGAGCATATCCTGAACACAGCATGCCACGAATACCGTTCAGGAAGCTTTACAGCAGGCATGTAAAAGTTGGCTGGCTGAGGTACTAAAAAGTAATAAGAGGACTGAACAGTTTGGCTGTACAAAAGGTGGAAGGTCACTTCAGTGCCCCTTAGGGTGAGAATGTCTCTCAAAACTCTTCACTGAAACCCCACTTCACCCAAACGGGGATGTAGTGTATAAAAAATATGCACATTTAAAAGTTTATACAGAGAAACATTAAGTGAAAGAGAGAAAGTGGCTCTTCAGATTTGTTATCCCCCCCCCCCACACACTCTGCTTCTTGGTCACAGCTCTGTATTGGTGCTGCCAGCCACTCACTGAAGAAACCTTGTATTATTGATGAGCTGGCGGCTCTAGAGACACATAATGAGACACAGGGTCAGTGGGCGCCACAGATTAATGTTCAGCTTGCTCGCCCGCTAACTCTGACAACCCCAGGACTCTTAGTAAAGCTCTTTAGTGAGACGCTAGTAGGAGTGTAATCTATGCAGTGTGAAGTGGTCCTTTCCAGCCTCTCGCTGCCCACAGAGTGGATGAGTCAGACTTTGCAAGGTGAAGATCAACAAGACCTGGAGTAGCTCTCGCTTGGCTAGAAATACGGTGTTAGTGATGATAGCAGTTGCTGTAGGTTTTATTCCAAAAAGTTTGCTCTCTTCAAAGTAACTCAATACCTCTGTCTCATAAAGTAAGATGCTTTTCTAACCAGAGAAATGGAGCGTTCTCATCCAACCGGAGTGGTAGTGCAGTAGATGTCAAGTAACCGCAGTCATTGATCAGTTCTGTAATTGGTCTATTAAATCATACTAAGTCTATTGCGGTGAACAGATATTGGATCCCCTTTTAATCAGGTAGTGTTGCACTTGGTCGGTAGCCCAGGAGAAGGAGCTGATGTTTGATCTCCTTGCGTGGTTTCTTCCTTTGAGACTTCCTGTCATGGCTCAGCTATATATATACTGCGTGTATATATATATATATATATATACACACACATACATATGAACGTAATGAACAATGGGAGAAGCAACATTGGCTCTGTCGCCTAGGCAACTCAAATATTTGGTTGGACCACCAGGGACCCATCTGAGCTCCGTACAGATGTGGGCTGGACACTAACCTCTTTAATACGTACTGTAAGAGATCAGCCACATTATTCTACTGAAGGACAGCTCTGTGAATCACCACTTTTAACATTTCCTAACTGATGTCTATTGTTAGGAACTGACTGCTTTTTGGTAGTCATGTCTCATAATTTCCTTCCTGTTCTCTACTCTTTCAGATCTGTTGGAGAAGTCACGGGTGGTGAAGCAGCCAAGAGGAGAAAGGAACTTCCACATCTTCTACCAACTCCTGTCTGGAGCCTCTGATGACACATTAAGTGAGTCGCAAAACATTTTAATGTCAAAATACAACCTTCTTATCAGCCTAAACCACAAAATAGAGCAGCAACACAGAGGAGCGTCCCATCCCCCCTAATTGAGAGACTAGATTTGCCCTATTTGCCTAAGTTCCATTCAGGTGTCGGGTATGGACACTTCCTCACCCATAGCAAGTAATCAATCTAAACTTAAGAGTGAAATACAAACTTTTTCCCAAATAGCATTGAGCGAGCGCTCAAGCTGGAAAGCTGGACTCACTAACGTTCTTTTGCCTCTCTGGTCCCTTTGGTATCCTTGGGTATAAAGCCTCACAGACCAACTAGGTTGGTAAACATGAGTGTAGTGTGTGCAGTTTACTGACGTCACGTTACATTATTTCTGGGTTTTGAAGCTCACATTTTTCAAACCATTACCTCACGCTGCCATTTGGGGCTTTGAAGGTGCCTAGAGCAGCTTTAAAATCTTTGTAAAGGTACAACTTTATTTATATAGCACCCTTCTCAGCACGAGTGCACAGAGTGCTTCACAGCAAATATTACAATACAAATAAAATACTATGAGCAAGACATTTTCCAGCAAGCTTGGCACTGTAAGAACACGTGGTTAATGCATTAATGACACCATCTTCCTGCCTAACAAACACGGCAGAGAACAAAGACAGGCCCTGAAACCTGTTCCCTCTATTTGCTCTATTTGGAATGGGGGCATTGTTTTATGTCCCGGACACAGGAAAACCATATAATGGTCATTGACTCAGTGCAGCAGAGTCAACACATCAGAGGGGCTTTATTCGGCTGTAGTTAATGCAACTCGTAATCAAATACGACAAATGCAGCGACGAGAGGAATAGATTTCCTTGATACTAGATATGGGGCTTTTAAGAGGGCCATTTGATCTTCCAGAGTAATGTGCACAACAGCAGCTTTGGGACTGGATGCATTGCATCGAAATCTTGGTTGGGGCAGCAGTGGCCTGAAGGTTACAGAAGTGTTTTAACTTGAACCATGGGTCAGGGTATTTTGTCCTTCAGTGGAACAGCTCTGTTAGCCACCATTACATGATTGTGGTTTTACCATGCGGTATGTTTGTGTGTAACTGTCCATCGTCTTGCTCGTCCCCCTGGCATTTCATGTAAATACGTTTCAATTTGCTCTTAGACAATCTGCCTGGCTAATTGTAGTTAAAATAAAAAAAGTACGGTTTGTGTCTTACAGAGAAGCTGAAGCTGGATCGAGACCTCAACAAGTACAACTACCTGAGCCTGGACTCAGCCACGGTCAATGGGCTGGATGATGCAGCCAACTTCAGGACAGTCAGAGTGAGTACTGCACACACACGCACGGGTTTGTCTAACTAATATTAACCCTTACCATAACCTAATTCTAATCTTAACCCTAAATCTAAGTCCTGAACTGAAGAAGTGAGGACCAGCCAAAATGACCCCGCTTTGCTAAAATGTACTCGCTCTGAAGTTCTATTTTTGTGAGAACCAGTTTGAGTTTTAGAAGTACAAGAACACACACACACATGCAGGGCCTAGTCTCGATTTACAGTGCCACTTCTTCTGTCCCTATTGATGATGACTCATAGGATGTTGTGTCTATAACAGCCCATTTCTACTGCACTCAGTTGTTATTAGTCCTGCTCCACTATGGTCTACTACCTTCTACTCTACTCCCACTCTGTTATATCCTACTGCGGGGATAGGCAGCCATGCACCACGGAGGGCCAAGAGTATGCTGCTGTTGTTCCAATCAAACACTACAACAGGTGATTTCACTGATTAGTTCTTCCTCTCTGGTTGAAGGTGTGCTAAACAGTGAAATCACCCGGTGTAGTCTTTGGTTTGAATGAAAACCTGCACTCTTGGCCCTCCAATAGTGTACTCGTCTCCTCTCCTCTCCTCTCCCTGCATCTCAGCACATCCTTCTTCTCAACACCTTTCACATAGTTTTCTTAGCAATCCCCATTCAGCTACAGTTCACTTATGGAAACACAATAGAGGCCATTCCCTCTGAACAATGGGTTTCTCCACAGGGTATGAAGCCAAAGATGGCTACACTGATTTCCACTATTGAAGTAGTATTGAAATATCAGTTATCATGACACCACTAGTTACTATACTATGCTGACAGAGTGCAACAAATACATAATCATCGTTCAGTCAAAATTAACTGCTATCTACGGCACCGTTGTCCAAATCTGATGCATTTGTAATGTAGTACTCCTTTGCCACTCTGTGTCCGTGTTCCTCATTACCATGCAAATGAATATCAGTTGACTACTGACCCACTCGTCCCATTTTGCCTTCCCAGAATGCCATGCAGATTGTTGGCTTCATGGAGGACGAGGTGCAGTCGGTGCTGGAGCTGGTGGCGGCCGTGCTGAAGCTGGGCAACATCGAGTTCAAGCCTGAGTCGCGCTGCAACGGCTTTGACGAGAGCCGTGTCAAAGACAAAAACGGTGGGTTTGACGCAGCATTCCTGTCAAACCTAAATCCCACTTGAATCCCAACAATTTGGTAGTATGACTTAGTTGTTAACAATTGGGAACTTTGGGATTTAGGTGTGAAAAGACGAGTTGCATACGAAGGGTGTAGATATCGCACATAAACCAAGTAGACATATGACCCACACTTAGTCCATTTGGCTTGCTTTCCCTTTTCATCTGTCAGGCTGCTGTTGAACCACTGCCACCTATTGGTTGCTCGATTCTCTAGCCTTAGTCCTTGTCACCATGTGTTTGTGTTTTATGATTTACTTAACTGACTGTCCTTATCTCTCACCCAGCTGTTCTCTTTTAGGCAAATATTACATTTGCATGTTTCCCTCCCTGGCCGTAGGATGACCCATCCTTTTTTGCTAAGAAAATGTGACGTGTTATCCACGTTAATCATACACTATCATGTAGAACTCAACTTTGTGGTCATGAAAGACACTCCAAGTCCCATACTCTTGTCCCATATGACTTTCCAAAATTATACTGGCTTATTTTGCCCAAGTTCCACATGTCTCTACCAGTGTGGTTACTGTGTCATCAGAACCACACAAATAAATGTATTGACAGCTAGAGGCTATAGATGCTTAATTATGTCAAGGTTAACACTTTTTAGTTTTCCTCTTCTGTATTTCTGTATTTGACAATTGCTCTATAACAGAGAGGGGAGAAAAGAGAGCCTTTGATGAAAATGTTTCAAACTGCCACAATGAAGCATCACAGCACCCACCCCAGACAAAAGTTTCAAGGTTGAGATGTCGGAGAATTCCAAGAATTAGGGAGCCTCTGAAGAAGCTCCATTGCCTTTTTTTCAACTTCATTCTTAAATTTGGGTGGGATAGCCAGGTTTGCTCTGAGTCTTCTGAACAATTTTCTTTGCATAAGCTATTTGATTGAACCTCCTTTATCATGGCAACCTACTTGTTCCACCAGTTCCATGTTTATATGCAGCATAAAACTAGAGAATAGAACCTACCGGTACTTCAACCTTCAACCTTGCGGTTGCTGGGCGGGAACTCTACCTCCTGAGCCACTTCCGCCCCACAACTTGCATAAAATAAGTCTGTATTTCACTTTTCACTTGGTCAGGGTACACTTTTGTGTCTTTCCTTCCCCCCTGATGTCTTGTCATAATTGTTTTTAATGTGTTCCCTTTGGTCCCTTTGGTCCCTTTGGTCCCTTTGTAGACTTGAAGGAGATGTGTGAGCTGCTGGGGATTGAACAGTCTGTGCTGGAGAGGGCATTCAGCTACCGTACAGTGGAGGCCAAGATGGAGAAAGTGTCCACTACGCTGAACGTGGCCCAGGTTAGAGACAAAGTTACAAATCTGTCTCATGCCATTTATAGCAATGCAGTCTTCTTCTGCTTGTACTGACAGGTTCCTGGGGACACACACATGCACAGTGCTTGAAAAGATAAAGGGCCATTACTTCCACCTGACTTGCATCCACATCCACGTCAATGTTACATGAAAACTCTTCCATTATAAGATGAGAACTATCACTCCTAGAAATTCCAATGTAGGTCACATTTTAGAGGTTAGCGAGTACACCCAGACTCTCAGGGGCAGCAGACGTGAGTCCTCCTGGTCCAAAAGCAGCATAGAAAAGGGGTAAATGGTTCATGTGATCAACATGACCTCACAATAATGTGAACATCCATAGTTGCATATTGAGGCCTGTGGTGATGGTGTCCTCTAATCATTGTATCCACAATTTTGCTTTCACTGTTTTACTGTATTTTAGACCGTATTAAAATATCAAAACTCCTCTGTGGTTTTCACAGCCCTCCTTCCCATCGCTCCCCCGCAGAAACGTCCGGCCTAGTAGCGCAAACGAGGAGCTTGGGGGATCAAAAAAAGGAGAAACGACAGCCAAGACTCATTACACACTCGCATACAATAAGCATCAAAGTAGTCTGACACTACACAAGGCATGTCAGGCGCTACTCCCAGCCAGCTCAGTGCCAGCAGATGAACCCCCCTGAGCTATAGGAGTAATATTTATCCTCACAATGTGCCCACTCAGATGGCTCAATATATAATTTCCCCAGTGAGCCATGGAAGGCCTACAATTAGGAAAATGTCGTGGCTGGATTGTCCTAAGTTATATTATTCTACACTTTCACTTATACAAGCTGCAGAATTCTGAGCCTCCGGTTGCTATCACCATGACTTAATGTGTAATAACATGTATTTGACCTTATAGCAGCTGCCTCCTTCTATTAGTTTAACAGTGATCCATTTCCATGTTGAAACAGGTTTGCGTGGCAATACGTTGTATGTAAATGAAGATTAATTTCTCTGCTGTTTATGTACTAATCTGATATTGTATGTTTATTTACAGGCCTACTATGCTCGTGATGCACTTGCCAAAAATCTCTACAGTCGTCTGTTTAGTTGGCTAGTCACCAGGATCAATGGAAGCATCAAGGTATGTATAGTATTGCTATACGTTTTTATGGTAATTTGTCATTAGCCCTGCCAATTTAGACTGGCGGTTAACCAAAATCCCACCATCTTTCTAACCTTGACCATTGTCTCTCTGCAGGCTCAAACCAAAACTCGCCACAAGGTCATGGGTGTGCTGGACATCTATGGCTTTGAGATATTCGAGGTAAGACAAATGACAAATCGGACTCAAACTTCTGATCAGGCATGCAGACGGCATCTGACCACCCAAACATTGTATTACATTAATTAGGATTTTGCCCCAAGTTGCCTGCAGGAGGCTCTGGGCAGGAGGCTCTGGGCAGGTGGCAACGGTTTGCATGTTAGAAACTTCTCCAAATGCTTATTTACAAGAGTGGAGGTGTTGATGAAACCATTATTTCCTTAAGTGCATGTCTTCTTCATACCCCACTCACTTTCAAGTCCTTCCCTCTCTCCTGACTGTCGTGTTGTGTCTGTGTCACCAGGACGGAGTAAGTAACACCTGCCGAGGGGCGTTTGCTGTGCCAGTGTGCATGCTGTGATCTAAACTAATTTCGTTCTAACTCAGCTCCTTGTTAAAGACGATACAGGGCACCCGGGGCTGAAAAGACGATGGCTGCAAAATGTGACTAAAAAGCCTTTGCACCATTTTTAGTTATTATGAATGTAGCTGCTGTGCTCAGCTGCTTTCTGATTGGAAACACATTAAATCAGTTTAACAGATACTGATTAGGCCAGCAGTAGGCTTATTTTGGGGGGTATTTTCACAATTTCAGTTCTGTTTTTTTTTTTTGTCAGCTTAATTTATATCCAAGAACAGCATGGGTGTCAATTGGTTATAACAAGGTATGGCAAATCATGTACTTCAGCATGGTTTTGTAGATGCTATCATTGTAATGGAGGGCAAATGGAGAGCAAGTCAAAAAAATAACCAGAAAAACGACCAAAAAAAATCACATCAGAGGAGCATTCAGGACCAATGTTCCCTCTAAGATGATAGTTTGGTGAGCTACATGTACATCTCATATTCTGTCACTTTGACCAAATGACTGAGTCATCAGTTATTACTGCAATGTGTTCCCAGAAACATAGGTGATACATGTTTTGATGGCAAACGATATCAGATGCAGGGACTTTACCGTACCTTATGGTTAGTGAGTTGTTGTAAACAGTTTTACAAACCATCACAGGGTTACAATATGAGCTTGTCACATTTCAGCCTGTTGTCTGCTGCCACTTGGGGATAGATATGCTTCGATTTGCCATTGTGTGTGTGTGTTTTTAGAGGTGAAAATGACTTCCTGGTTTCTCTGTCAAGGGAAGGGAGGACACACTAACGATACATTGTGTGTCCAAAGCCACTCTCCTTGTGGCTGTGTGTCCTCGCTGTTTCCCGGTTGCTGATAAATCCAGCTATGTCTTTCACTCTATGAGCTCGTAGACTAGACATGCTATTCTAACCATAGTGACAAGTATCCTAAGCAAATTAACATCACCTAACCCAGCACACAATGACACCATCAGCCAAGAGGCATGACTCGCCACTAAATGCTCATAATTGGCAATAATTGGTGAAAAGTGGGGATTAAAAGTGGACGAGGCATTCAAATGGTTAACAATCCATCATTGTTTAATGAGCTCTGTAATAATTTACATGAACTTCTTCTGATAAGGTTATCGTGACACAGGAAGATTTACGGGCATCTAGTTGTCTACTGTCCAAATTGGTGAACTTTGTTCAATAATGGTTGTCAAAGCAATGATGTTGTAAATCTCCCAGCAAAGGGAGAGCTGTAGGTTCTAGCGTGTCTACGTTAATTGCTGTCATTGTGTACGATTGAGGGCCGGTAAATTAGAGGTGGTGGGAAAAATCGATTCATGTAAGAATCGCGATTATATTGTCCACGATCATCGATCGATTCACCAATTCCCAAGAATCGATTCAAAATGTCTGTTTGCCGGCGGTCCAGCAGAGGGCGGCCTTCACCTTCACCCTCTCATGTCAATAAAGCATTAAAATGTTCAATACATCTTGGTCACAATGTGTTCTGAATGATTAAGTTCTAAATTAGTTAAACCTTACATTTAGTTAAGTTGCCAAGATAGCATTACACGATATATAAATACTAATTTGATGTTGCCATTAAGTGATAAGAATGATGTTTGTAGTTGTAACAGCAAGTTGGAGAATTGTTCAGTGTTGGTGGATGTTTTTGCTCCCCGAGTGCCTTCTGGTTTATTTATAAATGAAGTTCACTTCATGTGATCCAATGTAGCTCAATTGTTAGAGCAAGGCACTAAGACTGCCAGAGCAAGGTTCAATTTCCACTGTGGAGAAGAATGTAAAATATCACCCACAGCCAAAAAAAGATACAAAAATCTGTGTCTATGAAACTGGTCTTACATGTATCAGTACATTGGAT
>OMOT01029447.1:6035-26640 GCA_900312575.1 Acanthochaenus luetkenii | reverse complement strand
TACAGCATCTGTGGCAAAACCACAGACCATATTTAGGTGGTTTAGAAAGGACACTCCCTTGTATGACAAACAAGTGCTGTAGCTATGGTGATGCCAGCAGGATCAGAGCTTGTGCTGCACTAATGCTGCCAGTTTATCCATTTGATCTCTCTGAAAGCCAATGGTTATGTTGTGCAGATAGAGCTCTACTGGCAGCATAATGCCAAAGTGGGTCAAGTAGATGATGTCAGCCTGGGATGTTCTTGCACGACCTTTGTAATGTATCAACATCTACAAGAGTCCAGTGGGAATATTAACACTAATGCACTACTCATCATTGTTTGGACCATCAACAGAAGAACCTTCACGTTATAAAGGAGGTAATGTGAGTGTCTTGCAAAAGCTTACTGGATGTCTTTGGAAATAGCCTGGAAACAGGTGTCAAAGCACACACGCCAACAGAGTAAATCAAATAGCATTAAAAACAAGGGCCTCATATCTGAATAACTAAGATGGTCAGCAATCCACCACAGCCACCTTGTCTGTCAGTAAAGGCTGCCAAGTTTCTCAGATGCAGGGTTTCGGGTAACACTCAGATTACTGTTTTGAGTAACTAGTAACATTGTTTTTAAATTCTTGCAATCCGTTATCAGTTAAAAAAATGACATGAATGACATGACTTTTATTACACTTTCATATTGTGTTATTTATATTAGCAGAAAATTTTTACAACTCTAAAACAGGGATGGGCGGGAGTACTTGTTCAGGACCGTAGTATTCGAAAATTGTGTAATTAGCATTATTTTTTGTATTTGACCATTTTCTTTTTTTACTGATTAAAGTTTAATGACATGTTTATAATACAAAGAAAACATTTTTTTCGATGTACAATTGTTGCATTAATATGTTAAGTTCATTAATAGGGCTATTAATAGTTACAATTTAGTTCAGGTATAAAATTGAACAGCACATCGTGACATAACCCCACACACATGGTGGTGACCAAGTGGAGTGAGGTGTGAAAATATTTTGAGGAAACTGATGGATCAACCGTACTTTTTAGACATACAACGTCAAATCATAAGCATACCAGTTCGATGACTAGTCATTTGCAAATTAAGCATAACGAGAAAACACAAGAAGACGACAAGGCAATCTCGCATCACTTGATTTACCAGCACTGTCCAGCGCCGCTCTTAGCTAGCTGGAGCGCAGCAGATTAACCAGCTAATCCCTAAAATGGTTACCAAAGACGTTCTTCCTCTGAGCTTCGTGACAGGAAAGCGTTTTCTAAAGCGTATGGAAACAATATTAGTTGCTTTTGATGACAATTGTATTGTGAATTGATTAAATAATGAGACATAAACACAACATTGTCCCTATGGGGTCAATAAAGTCAGTAAGTAAGTTACTTTTATTAAAGAGTAACTTTGTAACTTAACTAGTAACTTGTTAAGGAAAGTAATGAAGTAAAGTAACTAATTACTCTTGAAGGTAACTTTCCCTAACACTGCTATGTTGCTACTGAACACTGGTGATGCTATTAAATACAGAATTCCACCTACTGGTGTTTTGCTAGTCATCAGTGTTGGTGGAGGAAGCCATGCAGCTGTTAGGTTTCCTGGCCCTGTGTTCCCTCTGTCACCATGCATGCACCACGTACATTCACTCCCCGCGCTGTTTCTGTGGCTGTTTGCGACGATCTCAGCATAGACCTGTAATTTGCACTGGCAACGGGTAGTGTATAATCAACCTCAAAAGTTATTTTGGACAGCCAAAAACGACCAATGGGGTGATCTGCGGGAAAAGCCAGATGAGTGCACTGACTGGGAAAGGCAAGCGCATACACATGGCATTCTTTTGATCAGAACAGATGGCAACGTGCGTGCAGTAGAGTAGACAGCGGGGACAGAGCCACAAACACACTAGGGCCTCCTCTACTGTTCAATACCTCTGAGAGTTCAGACCAGACAGCCCATGGTAAACACAAGTCTGACTCAACCCACAGTTCTCTTGGCTGTCAAATGATAATCAGTTGCAAATAGTCTTGACATTTTTTATGCAGACTTTGCACCAATGTAGAGAGCATTTGTTGGGTAATTATGAGTGGGAGCCTACAGGAGCCGCTTGTCATAATGATGATAAATACAGTTTGTCTAGTGCTTCACTATATAGAGAGAAAATCTCTCAGCCAAAAATTACTAACCTGTCTTTGATTTGCTTTACTCAAGTGCGAGGTGCGAAATACGGGGGGTCCCAGGGGATCTCAGACCCCTTGATTGACACTTGAGACCCCCTGAAATTATCTAAATCAAAGTTTTTGGGGGTCTCCAAAAATATATAATGACAATAATAAAAAACATACTCACCCGTTATTCAGTTTACTGATATGTTTATGATAATATATTATATATCATGTTATATAAAATTTAGGTAAAGTAATTTTATATTAATTAAAAGATCACCGTCATCATGTTATTTCGGGTATTTCCTCTTATTTGGTCATTAAATAGACTGTTATTTCAATGGCGTTCATGGTGGCGCTGTGGCACACTGGTCCATCAGTTTTTACTCTATAACAACAGCCACCTGCTTTCGTTTGTCTCACCGCTGTGAATGAATTTTTGTGAACACGAGTAGCTAGGTTGCATAGAGGAGGGGAGTGTGTGTGTGTGTGTGTGTGAGAGAGAGAGAGAGATAAAGAGAGAGAGAGAGAGGGGGGGGGCGTCTATTGCTGTTTATTTTGCTTTGACTGTGATTATAGAAGTTGTAGGCTACGTAGCTATGATGACCGTTGTCTCTACATTGCTAGTCTATTATGTGTGTGCGCATATAACGCAATTGATTCCGTGTCAGCCATGGAATATGAATTTATTCTGTATGACTGTAAGACTTAAGCAGTAGCTGTGTGTGTGGGGTTTTTTGTTCCGTTTTTTGGTTCTTTTTTTAGCCGGCGGGGCTGGGGCTGCCGGGCGGGACCCCCCGATTGCAGTGGGGTATTTCTGCTCAAGTGTACTTACAGTTGTATTCCTTTGGGCTAGCCCACACTTACAGACTTCCAAGAGTGTGGCAAACCCAGGTGCTAATTAATTTTTAGACAACAAACAATAACAAATAACAATATTACAGAAAAACGAGACTCAAGGATCCCGGGCTAATACGCAGAATAATTTAAATACATTAATACACTTTTCAATAGCCAGGCACACATGAGAAATTCATGCTGCATTTAGTGAAACTCTGACATTTTTTACTTTTGCGGAGATTCATACAGTATTTCTGTGTTCTCTTGGAAATTTGTTTTTTTGTTTAACTACAACTAGAACAAAAAAACGTTTTGTTTTTCAGGGGGCGCTATGGAGGTGCTATACCTTCCCTAGGGGAAGCTCAAGCACACCCAAGCCCCTCCCTGGAGCCACCACTGATCAGTGGAGAAGAATGCCACATTTTTCTTTCTTTTATCTGTTAGGGCACACACTGCAGCAGCGGCGACAAGTTTCTTGCTCTCCATTTTTCCTGTTTGTACTTTCGCGCGGTGCTCCTCTAATTCCAGTGTGCCTCACTGTGATTGACTGTGAGAGTACCATGAGTTTGAGATTCAATTCAATTTGATATACTCTCCAACTAGAAGTTGTGTAATGTGTACCTGAGGTTTTCAATTCATTTTGTTGTCCCATGATGGACAGAAGCTTTTCCACCTTGACAAGAATAACATTTTGACTACTCATGAAACTGGAACAATTTTAAGATATTGAGTGCCAGTACAAAATATAATCTGTCAAAAGCTTTGATACAAAAATGTTGGTATCGGTATCGACCTTCAAAAAAACATATTGGTCGAACCCTGCTTCTAACACTGAATATCTGTTGTCACTGTGCTAGCCAAATGCGTCAACACTCAAATATTGCAAAACACTGCACCGACTGCATTGACATCTCTCCTTCCATGAAGTCCTACATAGCATGAGTCAAACAGCCATGCCTGTGTGTCTGTTTTTTCTCTTAGTGTGATGGATGTGGGTGGGAGACATAGACAGGAACTCAGATCCCCAAAAGACACTCTTATAACAACATTCAACCTATCTGGATAAGCACTATTCAAGATTTCTGAGAAACCTTTAACACACAGCAGCTTGAAATGACAAATAATGGAGGACCAGTAACACGCTTCATTCTCGAGTTTAACCACTGAGAACAGTTCAGTGGTTTTTTTCTGATCTCTCTGTGTAAAACAAGATGTAGAAAATAAATGCACCTTAAAGCCTTTCCTTAAGGTCAGAGGAGTAGTGCTAATGTGTTTTTTCCAAGTCATGAATAAAACCAAATTAATTTTACTATCTGGATAGAAATGGAGAAAAAAACAATTTCTGTGATGCAAATTAGTTTATATTGCCATAGTCCTTGTATTTTCCTTGTACTTTCTTCATGTCAAAAAAAGTAAATGTGGGAATGTAGGAAGTAGTCTGAAAAGTAAAGAGCTGACTTAACGGTTGACAAGTATTCCTATCGCTGTATGTCACTCTTAGGAAAGCAGCCGTTCGCACTTACCTGGAACCTCTTGAAGACCATAACTGGTGCTGTTGGGCTTAAATCGATCAGGTTGTACCTTCATGTTGGGACACAGTACATCTGGGGAAAAAGGACAATAGTTTGTTTAGTTAGACAAGCTGTCAGTGAGAATATCCACATAGGAAAAACCATCACATTGGATTGTCAATTATGGACAAAAGGGAGCTGTTCACACATTACATTATGGCATTTAGCAGACGCTTTTATCCAAAGAGACTTACATATAATTGTACCATTGGCAGAGGCAGCCATGCAAGGCACCGACCTGCTGAACGGGAGCAATTTTGGGGGTTAGGTCAAGGACACTACAACCTTCTTTTTTTTTCGGGAGGAGCTGGACTCAAACCTTGCAGTTGCTGGGCGGGAACTCTACCTCCTGAGCTACTGTATCTTACTAAGTTAGCTTTTGGAAATGTAATTGCATATTGTTGCTTTAGTGCTACATTTTACAATACGCAGGTGTTTCAGAAACTTTATGAGGATTTTGATTGATTGGGTGCTATGTGTTGGATTGCATTAGGAAGTAGGGATCTCTGGATCTCTTTGGACTGATATGTGATCCAAAGAGCTGTGCCACAGACAGACTTCCCCCTCTGCGTCTTGGGGGGAGTGGGGTTAGATGGCTCCAAGTAGAGCAGGGGGCACGTCCACAGGCTCAAGAGGTAACTGTTTTAGATTTCCACACACGCATTTTTTAAAAGCTTGGCCTATCCAAGCAATGCCACTGGTGACAGTGAGAAAGGCAACACCGTCTGGATAAGCGGAAGGATTGGCAGAAGGTTTTTGTTTTTTGTTGCGGGCTTTGCACTAAAGAACATGGATAAGAAGTAAGCACTGACTTAGAGACTGTGATCGATGGTTTTTAAGATGTGCTAGGCAACAATTTTATATAAAAATACTCCTGTCTTATCAGCCTAAATCACAAAGTGGGGCTGCAACAGAGAACAGCATCCCATTTCCACTAATTTAAACCATCCTATTTGCCAAAATGAAACTCTGGTGTCGGGTTTGGCCACTTTTGCACCCACAGGAGGTAACTAATCAAAATGTAAGAATGAAATACAAACTGTTTCCTAAACAGTAGTGATCAGCGCTCTGTCCAGAGAAAGCTGGACTCACCAACGTTAGATCTTTTGCCTCTCTCATCTGCCAACAGCGTACTGTGAGCAATTTACTGACATTATATGATCACAACATGTAACGTTACAGGATTTCTGGGTATTGAAGCTCAATACGTTTTCAATTACCTCTCACTGCCATTTTGAGCCGCCAACAGGCCTAGTGCAGCTTTAACATTATGATACTATAGAACTTCTCATTCATATTGCAGCCTCGTTGGACAGTGTGTAAGCTATAGATAGTTTTTTACTGTGAAGTCTACTATTGACTCACAATGGACAAGGTGAATAATGATGACAACCCCCTGGCCCATACCACAGTGCAAGGTGCATTTTTAACACTAATGACTTTTACTACTAATGCTACTATTCCTATTGAAGTGTTTCATGCTACTTGTTCCTATTGAAGTGTTCCATGCTACTTGTTCCTATTGTAGTGTTTAGCTGATGAAAGACTGCGTTGTATAGTTGGTCTGACTAATGTTGACGAAAAATGTACTATTGTAAGTCGCTTTGGACAAAAGCGTCTGCTAAATGATGTAATGTAATGTAATGTAATGTTGTGGGACGGGTAATGAAAACAAGCCAGGATGCTGCCATTATAATGTAGTCTCATCTTATTGAATATGAGTCCAAAAATGTGTCTGTGTCCTGACTGTCAGACACCCAAAGTGCCCTAGTAAATCATTTGACAAACATGTACTATCAAACCTTGTAATTTTCTTAAATAACAGCTATAAAAAAATGGACAAGTTAAAGAGGCTTTTAACCTTTGCGGCATCAATTATGGGGATGGCTCTGTTGACATGGCTTGTTTTTCTGTGTCATGAAAAGTGTGGTGCATAATGGGAAAATCCAAGCAATTTTCTATGACTGTAATAACTGTCAGCATTCACAAGTGCTTTGATAATTCCAAAAGGGCCTTATCTACATTTCACATGGATTATTTCTGACTTCTGCTGTGTATTTTGTCCTTGTTTGTGTCTTGGGTTGGTTTGTTTAGAAGTGAAAATGAAGTTTTCTTCTGTCTTAGTCTTTTTAAAGGGATAATGGAAGGGCTTCAGATCCCCATAGAGGATTTATATTGTTTATAAAGCCAGTGAGTCTACCAACAATTTTAATTCTGTGAATGAATGAAAGTGCGTCACTCATTTTAAAGACAGTGCTGTAGCTGAACCCTGAGACTTAGGATGCTAAATAGACGAGCTACTCCCTGCACTTGTGACCCTAAAGCTATAATTTAGGGATCCGCCTGAGAGTTAAAATGGATGCATGTAAAGCCTTGCCTTTAAGGTTGAATAGCTCAAACAGGTCCATAGTATCAGCAGAAACCCAATCATTACACATCTAACAACCACCAAAATGAATGTTTTATGTTTTTTGTTTCCAGAATGAGTTTAATCATTAATTCCTACTATTACCTGCTTGTCACATTACGCCTTTGATTTTTTAATATCAGTCTCACGCAACAGCTTTAATTCTGGAGTGCTATCATTGGAAAGAATTTGGGTCATGTGAGGTCAAATATGTGATGCTATGACCTAGTTTTCTTAAGTGAGGCCAGCTCATGCTCTGCTCATCAACCAACGTAGGATAGAATAAATAAAGTGTCAATTTCTAAACATATAGATTGAAAGGTGAAAACGTTTAACAGAACATTGAACTGGCTGTACTGGACCCACTCGAAACATTAGAGCTATAATTTTCTGAGCGAAAATAGAATTGCTCAGTGGCCCAGTTGTGCTGACCACTGATATACTTAGAGATGTACTCATGGTAATTTTAGAGATTACAGAATGAAAACACTGGATAACCATGGAACTTTTCCTTCCATATAAATTTAGCAAATGGATGGCTCTACACAGCATTATGCTCTATAACGTGCTGTACAGCATGTGTCATTGTTAACGATAAATAATCTATTATACTGACCACCTTGGTAGGCAGATCGGAATCTACAGTGTCAAAGAGCAAGGTCAAAAGTTAAGGGCTTTCAAATGAATCTACAAGCTGCCTTTGGAGCTCAAGTGGTCTACTAGTCTACTAGTCGCTCTGCCCTTAAATAAGAATAAAGGCTTTTACCAGTATGAATTCTTCTTTCAGGGGAGTCTTTAGCCATGTCAACCTCGATACTAGAGCCAGGTTAAAGTGAGAGTTAAGAGTTTCTCAATGCTTATCTATGTACTACACCATGTAATCATGTAATTTCCCCTTATGTATTTACTGTTTGTGGCAAGGACTTCAGGCTTCCTTTTCTTTCCTGTGCGGCTAATTTTAGGTAGGAATTCAAACGCTGGAGTGCAAAGCATCCATCTTCTCCATGAAAACACACATACACACACACACACACACACACACACACACACACAGATGCTTTTCCACTTCCCTACTTCCCCCACACAACTACCAGAGAACATAAAACTACTTTTTTGGTGGATTTCAGCCATTTATTTATAATGACTAAATAAAACAATATTCAATTATTTTCTGAACCTATCTGTCTCAGTTAAAAGATTTTCTTGGTGCACTCTGGAAAAACCTTTGAGGTTAGGGTAACGCAGGCTCTCCAGTGCTACACACCTCCGCAGCACCACAGCAGCAGTCAAAAAGGCAAGACAGAAATGTCCTGGTTAGGAAACATTTACAAGCCAATTTCTGCAGCGCCAACCTCACACAATTAATATTCTGTCAGCAGCATGGAAGCAAGGAATGAGTAGACCTAGTCTATAAGATTGATTTGATAGTACAGTATGCATGTGCACCAGGTTTTTGGGGTTGGGGTGGGGTTTCGTGGTTAGAGTCTTGGCTTGGTGTATGGTTATGGGTTAAAATAAGAGTCAAATTTGATTAAATACAGAGTGAGGCAGATCTACCACTTCAAAAAGAAGATTGTGGTATCCAAACTGAGTGATGTGTTGGCAGAGAGCCTGATTGGTGACTTACTCTCACAGAGCCTCCTCCTCAGCCTGCCCCTGATCTTGTCAATGGCGTTGAAGTCCGTCACGTGGAAGACATGGGCATTCTTGGGCTCAGCTGCAATTTCCTCCAGCTCCACTTTCAGCGCCTCCCCGATGCCCACAGCAAACATCCTGATCCCCGCATTGGCGGCTGCCTTGGAGGGCTCCAGAACATAATCCTGGCTCCTGCCATCCGTAAGGAGGATCGCCACCTTCTGGATGCCTTTGGCCGCGGGTCTCGCCCCGTTCCGCTCCGTGAAGATGTTGGTGGTGGTGTAGCTGATAGCATCCCCAGTCATTGTATTTCCCCCCAGGTAGCGTATGTTACGGGCAGCTCGCTTCACCTCCTCCAGGGTCTTATGTCTCGCCAGGTTGAACTCAGTGGTGGGCCTGTCACTATAGCGAACCACGGCCACTCTCGTCTTCTCAGGTCCCACATCAAAAGACTCCACCAGGTTGGCCACCCACTGCCGGATCTTCTCAAAGTTCTCCTTTCCCACACTGGAGGAGGTATCCAGTATAAACGTCAAGTCATAGTGGACATTTTTACACCCTGTAGTGGGTAGATGGGTTTAAAGAACATTACACATCAGGACGTTTCCTTTACACACTAAGCTCTACCTGTAGTGCTATCTCTATCTACGTTCAACCATGATGGTTTTACCTGCTCTCTGTGCTTCCACTCTCTCTCCTGAGAAAGTTACAGCCAGGATGACCAAGACCAGGGTAATCCTAAATCCCAGTCGTAATTCCATCCCGGCCTTGATTTGGTTATTTTTCGTTTAGGTTATTACCACCATCAAGTTTTCCAATCTGTGGAGAGGTCAATGGAAATATCAACAATTCGCCATTGCATGTTCTCAATTAATTGTCACCACTGTAGAAGTCCTCCATTGTGGATCTGCCCAGCATCCATCTTGCATTTGTACTGCAGTGGCCACTACAGTCTGTCCATTGTTAAATGAAAAGCTGAACTGTATAGGTATTTTGTAATACAAATCTCTTGTCTCTCTAATGACTGGTTGGTAGACCATCGTGTTATAAATAATTTATCAAGGAACAAGGAAGCCAATGTGCATGAAAAGCTAGTTCAAAGTTGGGCTATTACAATGGCTACTTCTTTATTCGGATTTAAAGCTGCACTAAGCAAGATTTGTATGTAACAATACACTTGTCTCATCAGACTAAATCACAAATTGGGGCTGAAACAAGGAAGAGCATGCCATCCCCACAAACTGAGACAGCTTAGATTCACCCTATTCGACCAAATTTATTTCTTGTGTCAAGTATGGTCACTGCCGGAAAATGTTCTCCACCCACAGGAAGTCATGAAATACAAAACTCTCTACAGCAGTGAGTGAGGGCTCTGTCCAGAGAAAGCTGGACTCACAAGCAATGTTCACCACCTCCACCAGCCAGTAAGACAAATAAATTTAGGTCAGAGGAGTTTACTGACATCGCATTACATGATTTCTGGGTAATGAAGACCTTGACAAAAATCCAAGCACCTATCTCCGGCTGCCACTTGAGGGTATCAAAGCGCAAAATTGCAGAGTGCTTACATTACAGCATTTAGCAGACGCCTTTATCCAAAGCGACTTACATATCATCATACCGTTGGCGGAGGCAGCCATGCAAGGTACCAACCTGCTCAACGGGAGCAATTCGGGGTTAGGTGTCTTGCTCAAGGACACTATGACATGTGTTTTTTTCCCGGGAGGAGCTGGACTCGAACCACCGACCTTGCAGTTGCGGGGTGGGAACTCTACCTCCTGAGCTACTGCCGCCCCCATACAAGTATACATAGCATGCATCATATACATAGTACATCACACCATGCACCACACTACACACAAACACATATATTTTGAATGTCTTTGACTGTGGGAAGAAACCGGAGCACCCGGAGGAAACCCACGCGAACACGGGGAGAACATGCAAACTCCACACAGAAAGGGCCAGGTGAGATTTGAACCCAGGACCTTCTTGCTGTGAGGCGAGAGTGCTAACCACTGCGCCACCGTGCCGCCCGTTAGTGCTGCTTTTAATCCACTGCCATATTGTAGAGGCCAGTCAGGAGTTCTTTGTTTGATTAATTTATGAGGCTGTTGTGGCTGTGTGTCATTGACAGAAATATGTCATATAAACACAAAACTATTCTTACACTTATTGTACACCAGTGGTTGTGATGCCTGCCATTAAGACTGACCATAGCCATAACATGAACTCGTCCTGCCTGGAAGTGTCTCTCTTTGCTGGGGTCACTGGGGGAGGTTTGAGTTATGCACAACTTGGAAAGCTATAATATCATTCCTTTGTGTTCTGAAAAGCTCTTTACCATCCTTCACAAACGTTTGTGCTCTCTGATATTTAGATTGATTTAGTCTATTGAGGTATTTCCTCTCCAAATGTGAATGCTAAGAATCGGCATCCCTGATCTACAGTCTGCTGTCATGAATGTACTCGATGGGATATAGGGGGCATATAGTACCATGTGAACAAAAGCTGATGTTATCAAGTGATCCAATGACTGTACTGTATTGCTGCTAATTGAAAAAGTGCAATAACTTGTGTTTTAAGTCATTTGACACTCAGTATTTGTCCTGTTTTGTTGTTGCATTAACCATAGAACATTTCAGTGGATTGAAATATATTGGTTTTTGGGATGGCGTATATTTTTTGCCCTATTTGTAGTATATTTTAGACCTTTTTAAGACTTAAAAAGTCTGTGGAATTTATGGGTCTAAGAGAAGGCCAATAAGCCATCAATTTAATGTAATGAAAATAAATACTATTTCCTTGTGTGATTTAGAAAATCTAACAACTGGTTTGTACAGTGGGTCTATGAAAAGGCATGGAAGGACATTTTGAAAGCTGAGATATTTCAAAATAGCCATCAGTTGACTGGAGTTAGAGCCTGTAAAATGGAGAAAGCACATTTTGACTCCAGGTGCAATTGGCCTTATCTGAAACTCCATTTGGCTATTTCTGCTACTTGGTTATACTGGTGCTATTAATGAACAGAATAGGCCTACTTGCTGAATCACTGTAATTGCCATAATTTGTGTGCATTTAGAACCTAAGAAACTCAGCCCAGCCCAGATTCTCAGAAAAAATTCCTAAACCACCCTCTGAAAGCAGCTGGACAAGATTTTGATTAATGTTTATAATCCATTGTACAAGTCGCTCTAACAAATCTATCTAACATATACTAATTTGTCTCCCTTTCATCACTAATTATATTTTAATGTACGGATATCCCAGTGCAATGTTACATTAATTCACATAGTTTTACAAGCAGATACAGTGTCTGTACAGTAGGTTTTCCAAGGGAATGACTAACAAGCTTGTTTGTCTCTGTTAGCATCTAAACCTGAGGCCAGATTCTCCTCGGTACAAACTGTGTGTCATCGGGTCTGTTTCCACTTCATCTCTCAATGGTAGACCTGGGATTACAATATAGATGTCTATAACAGAAGCCCCCCATTCATCACTCCCAAAATGTAAAAAACAGAAACATGTGCAATCCAAGAAGAAGAGAAAAAAGGAGGAGGTGGGTCCAAATGTCCCCTCCCTGATAGAGCATCTAAACAGCATGCGACTACAAGAGCATTTCTTATTAACAATTAAAAACTGCAAAGCAATCCAAAAACTGTTTCAGAGACACACTTCTCAAAGGAGGATGGCAGTGACAGATAAATGATGATATGATTGATCAGACATGTTTATTTTATTCTTACCTGGCTTATCAGTCAGCGCTACTGGAGGTCGCTCCCTGCCTCCAGCACTCACACACGAAATCAGCACTGGGGCATCATCATCATCCTCAGGTGATAATAATAATCCAAAATATCCTCCTTTACAGGTTTAAATTATCATGTAATACAAGGTGACAATCCAGTGTACAGTGTTGTTCAAATGTGAGGTGAGCTTCAGCAACCTTGTGGATGGGTGGATTGAGTGGGAGGAACTGCGAGGGGGAAAGTGTCGGGTTTCACTGGGGGACGAGGTAGCTTCTGTTGGGCTTGACGGGACTGTGCTCACACATAAAAAAAGGCTGAGAGGCCCAGCCAAGTATAGACCCAACTTTCTGGGTATTTTTGTCCTTTTTTTTATGGCTGCACCCTTCTTAAGTGTTGCCCTCAAAGAAAATCACAGCTTCTTGGCGACCGCCTCGACTGTCCGGCCTTTGCCACTGTGATAGCCACAACGGAGCCGCCCTGGAGCTGGTGGTGGGCCGGGCCGGGCTTGGCCTCATCCCGCCACACACTTATGGAGAAGGGCTGTATTTAAATTGGGAAAATGATTACAGAACACTGTGCTCTGAGCTTTGTGTTACATGTCTGTACTTGCATTGACTTACAGTAAAGTGTGTTCTATATTGCATATGTCATATTTGTTTTACTAATTTTTCACTCATCTCACACTGATCATATTTAATATATGTTGTATGTTTTCATATTGTACTTTTTTCCTCTTTGTCTCAGTATGTTCTACTTCTGTTATTTGTGCTGTAGTTCATTTATTTGTTTTTATTCCAACATTTCTTCTCAACATGTCTAGTGTTGAAATTGTCAAGTTATGTTTAAATACCCCCCATTTGCTGTATCCTGTTACTATTTGCTACTGCAAAGTCCTAATTTCCCCACAGGATCATCAAAGAGTAATCTAATTTTATCCTTACTGTTATCTTGTAGCATATAATTTCTTATACAAAACAAAACAAAAGCACAAATGCTGACAACTTCCTTCATATAGTGCAAAACCCCACGTGGCTGAACCTTCATATTTCACTCTTCATTTACTTAATTTCTAACTCAAGTTTGATTGATGAAGAAATGTGCACTGTTTTGTGAACTATATCCATTTTAATTTGATAAAACCTGGCAGATGCATGCCTGCTCTGTTTCTGTCTGTTTGTCACAACATATCCTGTCTGGGAGGCATATCACTCCCATAAACCTCCTCTGCATCTTAAGTATCAAGGTTGTTGTTCTTGTTTGAACTTACCTCTATAAAGTGCTCCTACAGGTATCACTTTACCCTTTTGTTGCAGTAGAAATGCGTCAAATTCTGCATTGGAACTGATGGTGATGTGCCAGTATTCTCTACAACACTGATTGAAAAGCAAGTTATCCATTACATTTAGGCCTATTTACAGTGCCTTTGTAGTCAAGGCAAGTGTGTGCAGGCCAGGCTATGTATAGGTTCAGTGTAAAGTGGATGGGAAGTGTGCTGATGATTTGGGGCAGATGCATGTTATGACTGATGGTGTCAGTCTGAGGAACCATCTGTTGCCTTATGTGAGGGGGCTAAGGAGGTGATCAGCATGGCGGGTGACCAAGAGGCTGCAAGCACCTTGTACAGGAGAAAACCTTGTGTCATCTGACTGAAATCAAGCTTTGAACCACTCACATATTGTCTTACAAAATATGAAGGAAAAAAAAGCATTGACAGAGAACTGACTAACATTTTAAATGTGCTGCTTGTAGCATTTAAAAATCAATAAATCACTACCCCGTTAATTTTGAAACATTAGTCTGATTGTCGTAAAATAAATGAGACCTCTACTGACCTCTGCACTGCATTTTACCTTGTGTGCCACTGGGTCGGATATGGTTGGAAATCTGCCCCATTGCTTTACAGCACAAAACAGGAAAAGGGCGCTGTTCTTCCAGCACAAACGGAGCTAAAGCTTTCAGAGTTTCTGGGGATGGCAGATGTCAGAAGGAGTGAAAGGACGATGGAAAAATCACTTCTAACATGTTTATCCTCTTCAGTAAAGCCAAAGAGAAAACCTTTGACGAAAGAAGCAAAGATCCTCTGAGGATCAACAGGGTTTACTGGAAATGTGAAACACAAGCACAATTGTCTCGACCATGGTTTGTTTGCAGTAAGTGTACCAAGGTATCACAATTAATGTGACAATAATATATTGATGTTTAAAATGCTACTCAGCATCTTTAAAGAAAAGTGAGTAGTCTACTAACCTTTAGGTTTGTTTACTCGTTGTTTAGACAGACGGAAAGTAGCAAGGGAAATTCAAGAGAGAAATCTGTTGACCCCTAGATCTGACTCTCCCTCCAACTATAGGCCCATTACTATAATCTCCCTTTCCATATTGTTCTCTCTGAACTGCAAAATCATCTTGCATCCCATAGGATCCTTGACCCTTTTAGGCGGTAGGCCGAGGCTGTGTATCTGCTTTAGCTTTAGAAAATAATGATCCCCATTGATAGAGGACACGGATTTCTAAAGTTGTGAAGATAATTGTATTCTTGATCAGATTATGTTTGCTGCCACTCTAAATTATTGCACATTTTCCCAAAATCATAGTCTGAAGTTCGTTAAATTTGCAGGCAAACGTTGCAGTCTACTATATCAGTCGAACCAATAGCACACTAAGACACTGACGGAGGGATTTAATTAACCAATGTAGCTAAATCTGTAGCTACATTGAGATCAGCTGTTCGACTGAGGACAACAGAGAACGCTCTGGTCGCAGCAGCAGCGGCTCTACTCGATGTGTGAGGGTAAGTATTAATTTCATTAGAATTCTTTTGCAATTTGTTTGTTTTATACATTTTGTTCAAACATATGGCAACGTTTTGTAAGTGTAAAGTTGCGTTAGCTCTTACAAATAGCGCACATAAAAGTGCTCAGGCACGGGTGAAGTGAAGTTGAAGTGGCCTACATGTATTTTTCATTTGCTAATGGTAACGTTAGTTTTCTCTAATTAGTATAACATTATTCACCTGACCTGGGGTAGAAATAACCTGAACTTAGTAGTCTCATAAACGGAGCAAATGCGTCTGTTAATGTGTAAAACATGTTGCCATTGGTTAGTTTTTCCTCACATTTAGCGGATTTTATTGATTTGACCTTTGTCAATAGCCGGAAAGGGCTACAGCTAAAATACAAGTACATTTTAACGGGTCATGAATTGTGTTGTGAAATCACACGTATAGCATTACAGAACATATAGCAACGTAACAAAGCAACAACATTTACTTAAACAAAGCTATCATTTAGTCTTTTCTTATTTTTACTCTGCAGGAGTTGTCACACACACCATTGCCTGAACAGAGGGATCAAGCTCCAGTATTGCCTCTGAAGCTGGTGGAAGTGTCATCCAGTCCACTTCATAAAAATATGCAAGGAGTCTTTGTTTGGAGATAGGTCTCTCTCAGAACACTTTTAAGCTGATATGAATATTTATTATATAAAAAGCATACTATACATTATTGTACACAGTATAAGTATAAGCATATTTATTGCCTTATGATGTTCACTGATTAGAGGTCATAGTTTACCTACCTTTTAATTTACCACTAAATCACTGATCATAACGTCGATTAGTTATTTTTCTACAATGAATTTCCGAGCTGTTTGGTTGTAATGAGCTATCTACAGTAGGCTACCTCTCTTTGTAATGTGCTAAAAGTATTTGTACTGTACCTACTTCACCTAATTGAATCAGTGCATATCTGATCTGGGGAATATATTTTGGAAATGGGACAATCCATAACTTAGATGGATGCTGGCATTCTTTTTTATGAAATATTAATTAATTTATTTTGTATTTTTAGAGCACAAGGGATGTCTGCTGGATCATTAATGAAAAGGAGATTGGTCTGGTTTGGTGCTAACAACATGTTAGTGAAATATACTTCAGACATTGCATGACAAAGCACTGTGTGTTTCATTTAGTTTATTAAAAGTTATCATATAATATAGAGGAAGAAAAAAAGTACAATGTAATTCCTATTTTACAGTGTGAGGATAATTTAAACAAAAATTAATGCTTTATTTGCTCATGCTGTCGTAAAGATCAGTTTGCTTTTGCTGCTGTAGGCTACAGTGTGTAAGTATGTAAAACAACACCAGTATTTCAGACCTAAGATGTATCGTAGAAAAAGCTCATACGGAAGCCTAATTCTCAAAAGCAGGTTAGGTTTGCGCAGCTTTAGAAAGTATTTGATGTTCAGTTTTTCTGCCTCCTACATATTGTTTTTCACCTGCTGAAGAAATCAGGTCATTTAGCACATGTATCCCTCACACCAGCATTTATTAAACCATGGATCAGGCCCCAAAATGGTTTGTAAGCCTGTTTCTGGTGGGTCTCCACATGACACAAATGCCATTACTGTATATATTATATATACTGTATTATGGGATTGCAGGAGGTAGAGTTCCCGCCCAGCAACCGCAAGGTTGTCGGTTCGAGTCCAGCTCCTCCCGGGAAACATCTGCCGTAGTGCCCTTGCGCAAGACACCTAACCTAACCTAACCCCAAATTGCTCCCATTGAGCAGGCTGGCGCCTTGCATGGCGGCCTCGACCAAGTCGCTTTGAATAAAATCATCTGCTAAATGCTGTAATGTAATGTAATGTATTAGACTGGGTCTCTTAGCAAGACAAAATGAGTTAGTTCCAAACTGCTAAAGTGAAAGAACCCCTGCCTCATTCTGTGCACCAGAGTTACAGTTAATCATGGTAGGAGACTTGCCAGAGGGACTGCATTGCTATGCTTTGTAATCAGCTTTTGCTCTTTAATGTCTGCTTAGAAGCATCAGTAAATACAGTAGGTTGAACACCATCAAGTGCATTTTCACTAATTCCACCTTGAGCTCGCTGCAGATTCAGAGTACTGCATCCTGCAGATCGCTGACTGCAATCCTCTGGATGGCTCTTCCTGAGACTGCCATATTCCCAGGATGCAGCAGTGCCAGGTTACTCTTTGATGCCGTTTCAAGCATGCGGCTCTCCTCTCTTAGAGCCCTCTCCGCCCGTTGCCCTTCGACTTGGAGACCTTGGGCCAGCTTGCCTTCATCTGCAGATAATCTCCTTGTTGACGTGTTTGATTTGCCCTGTTCCCCTTCTAGGTGTTGGGATCTCCTCAGCCTCAGCTGCCTCCTCCCAGTCTCCTGCTGGAGCGTGCAGGGGTTTTGGCATGCCACCTCTCCGCCACCTGTGTCCTGAGCTTTCACACCTGGAGACAGAGAGGGAGGGGCAGGTTTGCAGCACATAGGGGCCGGAGTACCTCGACACACCACGTCCTCTCTGTCTCCACTCTGCTCCACGTGACTGGAGCGTATCAGCTGGGCCCTTGGAGCTCTCTGCTGCTGTTGAGCTTCAACTGGCTCATTCAAAGCAGAGGGGCACACCGGCGCTTTCACCGGCCTCTGTCTTACACAGGCTTTTACTTTCCGCAGAGAGGGCCCATTCACTGCCACGTCCAGTTTACGGGAGGCGGCTTTGGCTTCCTGCTGGATGAACTTGATTTTTTGCTTCTGAGCTTCCCTCACCTCCTCTGGCAGCTCCAGAGGGGCGAGCCTCAGAGGTCGCCGGACAGGCTGATTCTTAGCCTCCCTCTCTAAGTCAGGCTTGGGCGACTTGAGCAGCAGCAAGTCCAACTGTGCTGTGCCCTCCTGGGTCGGCGAGGAGGCCGTAAGCCGACACACTGCCTCCTTTCCATGTGTTGCTGACAGATGGAGGCCAGGTGTTTTAGAATTGCGTCCATTTTTAGCTGCCAGTCTGAGGTTTTGACCATTCAGACGCATCATGGTATTTTTAACCTGGGAGGTCAACATTTCTTCTCGCCGGGGAGCCCCCTAAACAAAAGAGATATCACTGACTCATGTGAATAATATCATAGAAAGGATCATATGGCTTCTAATTTTGTATCCAAAGTGTCTTTCACCAAAATACAGTGCAGTCATGATAGTTATACAGTATAGTACCAAGTGAAGTACAAATGGGAAGATAATTTCTTCCAGACAGAAAAGAGCACTGCAGTCATATTTACACAGGCACTTTGAATTTCCCAGTTAATTCCTGCCAAACTTTGAAGATCCATCAATATTCTTAATTGAAAATTGAACTATTTCAATAAAGCATATAATGCAATGTCTATGTTTGAATTTTTTTACGGTTTACTATCACTTTTTTTCTAAATTCTACACTGCAATTACTAAATCAATCAAATCAAATGTAATGTGTAATTATCCAGTGGACTCTGACCTTCAACTGAGTTTGCACTACCTTTAGTGGAGTACAGGAGTAGAGGAGGTATTCACAGTATTATAATAATGATACTAGAAAGATACAGACGATTAGATTTTATTATATGAATTTCCTTATCAAAACGTATGCTTCAGCATCCCACCATACCTCATTGTATACAGGTCTGAATTGATTCATTAGGCTCAGCATGACAAGCAAGTTTACTCACTTTCACTGTATGCTCACTCAAATTAGCACCAGCTTTGTCTATTGCCACTGATAATCTGCTGCAAACCCGGATAAATGACCAACAGGTTGGTGCTGCGATGCTGCGGTATATACTCACAGGTTTGGCAAACATCTCTTGCTTGAATTTTTGTTGCATCATTTCTCACGGTCCAGGAAGCACGATCTTATTATTGTCCCTGCGCTCCGTCAGTGCTGCTTGGCCAAAGGCAATGACATTGCAGTTGGAATAGGTTTTATCAGCCTTAATGTAATTAAGGAGATTGGGGTCACTGTGCAGCAGTCCACTAAGCTGGAGATCATTAGAGATCTCCAGCTTAGTGGCAGATAGTATGCACACTCATAGCAACACCCTGTTGACAAGAGTTTGTTTTCATCCTAAATGCATTTTTTTTATGCCACAAAATGAATGGCATGTTACTACTCTTAGGGCTTGTTGTTTTTCCTTGGCCCCTAGATGGTGCCAGAGACCTCCTTTGCACATTTGCATCAACAGCGGAATTATAAGGCATCATCATCATTATGTGCAGGACAGGGGTGCAGTGACAACATAGCTTCATGTTGAATCATCAGAATTTTGTGTTATATAGGACAGACATCATTTTCACAACTTTTAGATGATACCTGTCTATATGTGTTGATTTCAATATTAGATTTAGGTAGCATTTTCTTGAGTTGGAAGTCTGCCCCTGCCCTGATGTTTGCGTTCACGCCAACAGTCAGTCAATCAATCATCAATCATGTTTATTGATAAAGCCCTTTTGTACAAGCATGTCTCAAAGGTCTTTACATTGCATCATATATACATACTATGTCATCATATACTGTACATACTACATAAACTATGTCATATATACATATACATATACCAATACCAGTCAAACGTTTGGAAACACCTGCTTAAACCGTAAAAAATGCTTTAAACTGTATAAACGTAATACATCTATTTTAACAGATGCTCCAGGACCTGTAGAATGTTTCATATTAAAAAACAAAATGCATGGCATCTACATCAATTTCATCCTTCTTCCCTCCATTGGAATTACATGGTACTGCATGTGGTGAAATTTATGTAGGATTACATGCCATGCATTATTAAATATGGCTAGTGGTCTTTTTTTTTTTAATGAAACATTCTACAGGTACTGGAGCATCTGTTAAGATAGATGTCATCATGAACACAGGTACATAACAAGATTTAAATAACAAAACAATGCACCACCCCAACCCCCCCCCAATGAGCTTACAATATTTCCATTTTCATTTAAAAATCAAACTTTTGAATGCAATTATCTTGTGATTATCTGCTTATATAAATACACATATCATATAATGAAATATGAAGTGTTTATAGACAAGTTTATACAGTTTATAAAAATTGTTTTAAGCAGGTGTTTCCAAACTTTTGACTGGTACTGTATGTCATATACTACACTACATGGTGGGCGGCACGGTGGCGCAGTGGTTAGCACTGCCGCTTCACAGCTAGAAGGTCCTGGGTTCAGATCTCACCTGGCCCTTTCTGTGTGGAGTTTGCATGTTCTCCCCGTGTTCGCGTGGGTTTCCTCTGGGTGCTCCAGTTTCCTCCCACAGTCAAACACATGCAAATATATGTGTTTGTGTGTAGTGTGGTGCATGGCGTGATGGGCGGCAGTAGCTCAGGAGGTAGAGTTCCCACAAGGTCGGCGGTTCGAGTCCAGCTCCTCCCGGGAAAAATCTGTCGTAGATAGAC
>OMOT01029441.1:0-15605 GCA_900312575.1 Acanthochaenus luetkenii | reverse complement strand
TGAACTTGAACTTGAGGCTAGAGTGCTAATTCAGTCCTATTCATGGTCTGTTGTCGTCAGGACGTCACAGGCATTACATCATTCTGGTTGACATGCCACTATCTAATTTGCATTAGCTAGTTAACGTGAAGTAAGAAAAGTGGATAAACGTTGAAGAATGGACCAAAAAATTGACAAACAAATACAAAAGTTAGCTGTAGGATGAGGAGTCCATTCCTTACGGAGGATGTAGTTAAAGACGTTGTATACGTCCCTCCAGGCGCTGTTATGTTTTCCTCTGTCTGACATTGACGTAATGTGCGACGCTGCTAAAGTTGAGACGTGTTCAACTTGGAACGCCCAGGGGAGCGAATCAAAATGCACCGTGTCCAAAAAAAAGGTGCAGGCATGTTCAAAAAATGGCCTTGTTAACATGACTGGAGAACAGCTATGGGATATTGCACCCTAGCTTGAGTGGCACAGTTAGAAAGGATCGAGCCATATGGAGGCGGGTAAAGGGTGATTCAACCACAGAGACAAGGTTGTCCTAATGTCAGCTTGGACATGACCTGAACCAGACTTCCCAGAGTTCCTCTGAGCCCAGCCAAGATAAAAATATGAATCAGAGCAGGTTCAAACATTCTTCATTATGTCCCTGACACCATTTGAAGATTCAGTGTGAATAATAGGATAGTGCCTGCATTTAATGTGACGTAAGCCTACATGAAGATGGACGTACTTACCTCATGTAGACCTAATGCTTACTTCAAATAATGGAGGGGCAGGGAAGTCTTCACTGAACTCTCTTGGCTTGAATGCTGAATTGTTAGCACTGTCTTTGCAGTAAAAATGAGTGTTTTTGCATTTATGACAATGACATTTTTTGGCCGACATTTTTATGTGAATTTGGAGTACTTTATTGAAAATAAAACTATTTAATGAATAAATAAACTCTTTAATAGGTAAATTGACAAGGGCCATTACTGTGCGAATGTTTAAATAATGCATCTGCATTCTGTGCAAACTGTACAAATACAATGTTGTCCGGTTATGGGCTGCTTCAGCATTTTACTGTGCTCTGCATTTTATTCCTTTCTGCAGGAGGGAGTTTTACCTCACTTACAGGCTTGGTCCACCCATAGGCAACCTATTAACATCCACTTCATCAGCGCTTTTATATTTCATGACCTACTTCATCAAACTTTCATGCGGTCCACATCTGTGTTTTTAGAGCAAAGCCATGTCCAAATTGAAAGCTTTACCTGGGTCTCTTCTGCGGTGACAGAGGCGCAGGCAGGAAACTATCTTTACCATTGCACCGGGGGGAAATGCTATACTTATTCTATAACAACCAGGTTATACATGACCTCTCCACACGCACGCTCCCTCATGCTATCAAAAAGAAACGTGATCTTGGATGGAATGCCGCTCATGAATGGAAGTCATTAATAGCGCAAAAGTATTTGACAGACCCGAAGACCTGCTGAATGCAGACAACAGGCCCGCCACCAATGGTTTTTCTCACTCTGTCTCTGTGTGGATGTGGCATTCAGGCTGCTGTGCCAGACTACAGTATGTCTGGGGTAATGTGCTGCCCTCAGATTGCTGGAGCCGCACTGAGCCTCTGGGACACACGATTAGCCCGTGCCCAGACCCGATATGCAGTGGCCTGAGCCAAGCACTGATAGGAAAGAGGGAGGGAATGGTAGGGAGAGAGAGAGAGGTAGAACAGATACAGCTGTATTGTCAGGATATCCATATAGTGTACAGGATGGCCGTGAATTTTGGCACCATTTCCTTTATCAAATTAATTTGAATGCAAATGTTTTTCAAATGACCTAGGGCTGCTCATAGTTACTACTTAATATTCATGGTTTTCCCTTAGAAACAAGAGAGAGGGCCACTGCTCCAATGTGACTGAATTAGAATTGGAAAAAGATGCGGGGGTTGTTCACATTGACAAACTGAAGTGGCTGTGGTAGTACACAAAGTGTTTGCAGCATTTCAAAGTGTAACACGGAGCATTTGAATTTGAACTTGGGTTAATGCACTACATCTTTCCATTGTAACGTAGCAGTATTTGCTACTTACTTGCTCTTGAATTGTGCTCCTTGCATTCTGATTCTGATTTAGAACCTTTATTTAAAAATTAAAATACAGCTCATTTGGAATTACAAGATCACACAAATGCTCAGTCTCCAATCCATAGTCAATGGAAGAGCGCTAGGCTTTGCTTTTTGATGACATCACAGATTAGAGACTTGCTTCTTTAGCTGGGGAGCTTAGGGAGATATTTGCTCATGTTCATAAATATTGGTTGAAACTAGGCCACAGGAAAGAAAAACAGTTAGAAAACGAGTGGTATTTCTTCTCAGTCAGGATGAACCGAGTGTTCTCTCTGTTTCCAGTTTGCCCGGCAAAGAGATGCAACAACTTACTGCTGTTCTAAAGGCAACATATTTCAATCTGACCAGTCAGTGCATTAACATTTAAAAGATAGCAGCTGATCACTCAATTATCTCCCGCATCTTGACGTGTGCTTCCTGTATGCCGAGGTATATCTGCGAGTTTGAATAATGTATGAGCTCCAGAGCCGCATCAAAGCTAGTGGTCAGCAAGCAGATCGATCTTATTTTAACACCACAATCTGGACTTCATTCCCTGCCATATGTCTCACTGTTTGTTATCATCACAACATTCCCCTGTAGGTTTTACCTATGAGTCTAAATTACGATTGGAAATGAAAGGCCGTATACAATATGAGTCAGGCAGGACACACAAAAAAAGAGTTCCCAGCGGGAACAACAGTTAAATGATCTGGCCTCCTCCAGGACGAGGCAGCGTTCAATCACTCAAGACAGCCCAGCCCCAAGGAATACAGAAAAACATATTACGCCACGGAGAAGAGTGGGCCGGAATACATGGGGCTTCGCAAACAAGGTTTACGCCATTTCCCGTGATACCCTCCTATCCCCATAGTCACCCATTAATTATCAATGTGGAGTCATATCATGGTTGATTACTGCCTTAAATTGTTTCCGCCGCCATAGATCCACGGCCATTTTCACAGGGAAATTATGAGTCCAATGAAAAAGTGTGACAATTTCGATGATTGATGGTGTTTGTTTTAGTGTGTTCATCTGCACTGGGCGCTAGCGGGGCCCTTGGAGAGCAGCAGCAGTGTGTGCACATCTCCCGAATCACCGCTCCCCAAATCGCACACAGACTGTATCATTTTTAAATAGCAATATAAGACACTAAAGCTCAGAATGGAAGCCATCTAACGAATGTGGTTTTGCCTCCATTGTATGCAACGGACCATTTCACCGTCACATGTACAACATCAAGAAGCCAAAACCTGCAGATGCTACCAACCCAAGCAGCAACTATTCTTTCGTTTGGTTCTCTTTTCCTGTGTGTATTAGTGACTACACTCAGTTGCCATCAATAACATCATTCGCAATTGTTTGCCTAACCTTATGTCTTTCAAAAGTTCTCTTATGAGGCCTGATGCTCCTTATTTGATGGACAAGCCTTCTGCTCCTGCAGGTCTTTCCATGGCACTGCCTACCGCCTTTTGAGTGCCACTGCACGGCTCATTGCCCTCTGGTGGAGCATAGTGAGGTGACTGGAGCGTCACTTTTCCACCTCCCAATATCCAGCTGTGGGGTGATTGAAACAAGAGTGAGCTGTTGTCAGGGCCTCGGCCACCATGTAATTGAATTCTACCATGTTTCACAGAGTGCAACAAAGCATAGCACTGGATAGAGGGTAAATACACTCAGCACTTAGAGAGAGAACCCGGGTCCCACACGCACAACAACAAATAGAGGCAAGGGGGAATCCTTGGTATCACTCACAGACACAATACCATCACAAAAGTCAAATAAAGAGTAAAATGCGCCGACTGTGCAATTACACTGGGGCAGGTAGGAGCTCTGTTACATCGGTGGGGGTTGTTAACTGCCTTAATGCACGCAACTGTTAAAACAGATTTTCGTCAACACGATTATCCCATCACCCGTGTCCGTAGGGTGACCAGATGTCCCCGTTTTCTGGGATTTGGTGCTTTGTGCTCGGATAGCACTGCCCCTGGAAATGTCCCCTGCACTTCCCCTCTCCAGACAGCATTAGCATTACAAAGAAATGTCAAAAATTAGGGCAGCAGGAATTTTATCCCGTCCGGACAGGATTCATATTGCAGGACAACGTTGGTAATGCAATTGAGTACATTGCATGTCAGTGATTTTAATGAACGTTCCGGACGGCATATATGTATAACTTGATTACTCCCATCAATTTCAGAGTATAATTCCCGTCAGATTCCAGAATTACAAAGTAATTGTAATTCACGAATCGCATGCATTGATCAGACGATACTAGAATAGGATGTGGGAGTTTGCTGAAAAAACAGTATAAAGTAGGTACTACTACTAATAATCACAAATAGAGTTGATTGTGTTATTTATGGTTCTCATACCCTCATAGCCTCTGTTAGTGCTATAAGGAAATATGTTCCATATAATTAATGTCTTAATGGTTAAGGACAAAATAATGATATAGCTGACAGATGTCCTTGTCACGGTATTAGTCTTACTAATTACTTTAAAAAATGACTTGTTTGTACAAGCTTGCAGTTGTAAAGGCGATATGAAAGGAATGTGTCAGGCATTGGTTCAGAGAATGAAAGAAAATGGCTTTCGCTGTGTGTAGGCCTAATTGTTGGCTCAGTCCTGTCTTTTCCAATTTCCTCCCTGGCAACTCTGCACCACCCTCTTCGGCGGGACGGAGTGTGTCTGTGTGTGTGTTTGAGTTCTAAAACAGAGGGAGGGTGGCTTTGTATCCAAGCCGGCGCAACAACACTCTTTGGAGGGCAAATGGGATTACATTGTCAAGGCTGCTTCAAGGCATCACAGGCGTCACTCCGCCGAGGCAGGCTCCCGTCGGTGGCCTGTGTGCTGTGGGCTAATCTAGGGAGATGGATCCTCAATGCCACGCTTGCTCCCTTCCCAGTACAGTTACTGTGCTTAATGGGTTTGACTCCCCAGGACATTGTTTCAATCTAAAGGTCACCATGGTGTTAGCTCATGCCCAGTCCCTCTCAACCCAGGGTGATTTGCTCCTCAACCAGCCTTGGATATCGTACTCATTTTTCTATCAGCACTTTTTTGTACTAATTACCAGGACAGTATCGCCATTGGCTTTGTTTGCACATGGGCACACGGGCAGCTTCACTTCTAAAGGATGTTAAGAGGGCTATTTATAGATATTGTGGAAAATAAGAAATCATCCTGAGCCGCCAAAGCACGTCACTGTACTGTCAATAGCCCTGTCATTCAAACACACCAGTAGAGTGCACTTGCTCCTCTTTCGTCCCGCCAGTCTCCCACCATGGAAAACGTGGCACCCGTTGCTTGGCGACAGTATTCGACAGCTCCCTGCCACGTCGTGGCTTCATGTCACCTCTAAGATGACGGGTGGCTCGTCAGGCCTCAGATAAGGCTCTTTCAGAGTCCGCTCGCCCGCTCAAATTTATCTTAGGGATTTCTTGTGCTGCATATATTTTGTTCTTTGAGCAGCCAAGCATTAAATTGCTTTCCATTGGGAGCAGGTTGTGTACTGGGGTCGCCAACGCTGTGGCTGGTTTCCAGTGAGATGGTTTGGCAGGGAAGCCAACACTGTAATTAGGGTCACCCTGCTGTGGCGCTTTCTGGGGGGGCCAGAGGTTCATTACGGTACCACAGTGCTTTTGAAAGTCACGACTAAGCTGGCGGATGGTAACACATGACGTACATCGTGCATCAGAAACAGAACACTGAGGTTGCATGTTAGTCTTTTCCTTGGCAGTTGGTAAGTGACTAGGCCTCTGAAAACACTGGGTTGATATGAAAGAATTCTTGGCCTTCTTCATGAAATTCATTTCTGTGATTCAGGGCATTATATCATGTAAGCCAGTGGTTATAAAGTATGGCACACTGTGACACAGAGCAATGGAGAGATAGTGACATGGGCAGTGAAAGCCCCGTGTATAACGAGTTGTCAGCTTTGTCTCGTAGTGGCAGAAGCTGACTTCAGCTGCTTGAGCTTTCAGTGAAGCCTCCTGCGTGTACAGTGTGCCGCTCGCTGTAGCCTGTTGTGTTTGCACTAGCAGACTACACAGCATGTGTCCATTTCCAAAGAGCTCTCCCACGTGTCCAGCAGTAGGGCAGGAAACCTCCCGGAACGTCAGCAGCTCTTTTTTTAGCTCAGAGTATTTATTCCCCGAGTGTGAAAAGAGGAAATATTTATGCTCACAGGAATGTATGAATGTCTTGGTTGTGTTGTGACCTGTGCGCCCTGAGTGAAAACCCCTGGTCATGCTTGTAGCCCTCGGGGGGGTCGGCATGCACATCCCATTTCTGGTGAGATTTCAGTTGTATTTTGCTGTTTTTATGTATAGTGTTTGTCTTTAATGTATTTAATGTGTTTATGCCTTGACATTTTTCCTAGAATTTAATTAAACCAAGAGGAGAAATGAACTGAGAACCAAATTTAAGAGAAGTGCACTGTATTCTACTTGAACTTCCTGCTGCATCTTGGCTTTTGTTGAAGTTATATATATCTGGTAGATATGTGTGTGACTGTGAGTTGGGCTTCGTCACACATTCATTAGAGTTTATACTCTGAATTTGGATAGAAACTCAGCACAGAGTGTACTGTCAACATTGACAAGCCCCTCAGTGCAATAGGGAGCTCCCTATCCATTTTATGCTGAGACGTGCCAATTTTTACAAGTATTATAGTAGGCAAATTTACTCACTTTTTAGCCCTTATTTAACTAGGCAAGGTTGACTGAGAAGTGATTTCTCTTGCAGGCCTGGGGGAAGAAGGGGCACACACACACACACACACACACACTGACACACACGCACACACACACTCACACCTAGGAGCAGTCACTACTACATCAGTGCTGTGCTATTGGCCAGTGAACAACTGGAGCAGCTTGTGGTTTAACTGCGTCACTCAAAAGCACATCAGCAGTAATTATGCAGCCTGGTCTCAACATTTTGTGAAATGAGTCAAATGTCTTAAAATGCAAATGATCGTGCTCCATGCAGGAAAAGTGAGAGAAGTGTGTTCCTCCACCATGAAAGGATTCTGTAGAGGAGACATGACTAGAAATAGGAAGTAGTTTGACATTGAAATAGCGCAGTGGTAACGGTGTGGAGGTCGGGGTGGTGGATGGTTGTGTTTATTTACCTTCAACTCCAATGATCCAGGTTTGATCCCTAACTCCAACACATTTTCGACTGTAAGTGACGTTTTCATTTTCAGCAAATGTGTTTCTTATTTAACCGTGACCAATGGCTTACCCTGACCTAATTTACCAAATGGTTTTATTTGCCTAAACTTAACTATTAACTAAAGCGTCTGTGTGACAAACTTGAACGGTGTGTCTAATTTGTGCTATCGTAGTGGAGAAACGCAATATTCACAATATTAGGTGCTCGGGCTCATCTCTATTAGAGCCGGGCTCTGTGTGTTGATCGGTTGGTTGGTTGGTTCATTTGTTCGTGCGCAACACTTTTGTGCCATGCGCAGTTATGGAACTTACAGAATGCACTGTTTGTGTGGCGCATAGCCCTAAGATCCCTTCATAAGGGAAATACAGTGTGTGCTTCTACACCAGGCAGCACAGTAGAGGTCACACGGGCATGAGCCAGCTCTAGGCTGGTCTGCATACATCCACATACCAGGAAGTAGCTTGGTGATTTCACTCCAAATGAGATTCAAGATTCAGATTCAATGATTTATTGCCATGTCAACATAGATGATAGGAATTTGTCTCGGTTCACTCTCAACAATACGATAACGGCACACAATATCCACACAGTAGTCAGCAATATGTAACACACAGACTTTACATTTACAGCACAATACCCAAAACAGCGCGGTATCCCAGCGCATAGTAAAGTGCCTATAGTGTTAAAGTGCATTTGGAGACATACAGTGCTAGTTCAGATGCCTGATGGCTTGGAGGTAGGTTCTGTCCCTGAAGAGAGATGTTCTGCACCTAATGCTTCTGTATCGTCAACCTGATGGAGGAGATTAAAGAGGTAGTGTGACGGATGAGACGGATCTGTGGTGATACTTTTAGCCTTCCTGATTGCTCGGGTGGAATAAAGTGATGCAAGTGAGGGAACCCTAACCCAATGATGTTAGATGCTCTGCGTATCTCCGTTTCGAGACGCGTCTCGTTCTGAGTGGTTTGTGTGACCGGACCAGACAAGAATGAAAAAAGTGAGCACACTCTCAATTACAGACCTGTAGGAGTGAATCATGGCTTCCTGGCTGACCCCACATTTTTCAGCTGCCGCAGGAAGTAGAGTCGCTGGTGGGCTTTACTGACTATGAGACTGGTGTTACAATCCCATGATAGGGATTCATGGATAGTGGTCCCAATGCAAAAGTATTCCTCTGTTGATATGAATATCCTCCGATCACCAGCTCATTGTAGTCACATCACGACTGTTGCTGCTCTGCTCTTGTCGTATGCTGCACAGAGGGGTGTAGTCTTGCGGCATCATGTATAGTGTCTTGCCCTGGAGGACCTCAGGGGATCCGTGATGCATTGATGTGATGTGGGTGTGAACAGATTTCATCTTGGGGATATAACTTGTTCCCCTTAGCTCTTATGACGACTTTGAGTTGGTTGAGCAAAACCGAACGTCGCGGTAACCTTTGTTCTCTGAGTGAGGGAACAAGCTGTCGCCACCATGTCGCATCACTTATCTATGTGAGTGACGCGGCAAGGGATTGCTTTTAATCACGGGGGCGGAGCCGACTTAACATGAGCCGAATAGGTTGAATTTCACTCATACGATGTAGATCCGTTTCCCAGTGGTGATGTTGCGTTGGCTATTCATTGTTTTCTGGAGAAGAGGAATACGGTCTACTGTATATTTAAAACAAACGTGTTTTCTCTTACCACTCGTGTTGAATTATTTATCCATTCATTTTCAAAGAGATGAGCCTGTTTGAGTTTTGTGATTAACTGCAGCTATTTTCCTATTTAGGAAATTAAATGACGCCAAAAGCAGCCTCGCCGCTTATTTTGCAATAGCTATTGAGCGCTGGATGGTAAATAGGCGCTTATATAACATTCCTGAGCAGCTTTCTAAAATTAAGCAGCATCGAGGGATCAGCCATTTGTTTTGCTTTCATACCCATCTACACACCCACACACACATATATGTCCTCGTAATACACACAGCGACAGTAATGGAGAATTTAATTGTCTGGGGAAATGAATAAACAAAAGAGATTACATTGCATTGTTGGTGAACTCATGAAGGTGGCAAGAGAGACCTTCAACAATTCTTAGGGGTATATAAACCATTTTATGATGAAACTCTATATAGTCAGTCTATTGACCAAGTCTCCCCCTCCTCATAGCACTGCGTATCTGTTTCAAAGACTAATTCCCCTAAAGCATCCATTAATATGAATCGCATAACTGTAGACCTTTTGATTTCATCTTTTGAAAGCTGGAAAAAAAAACATGAAAGTGAAGTTAAGTCAATTCAGAGGAAGCATTGATTTGGGGTTGAAGGTGTAACTCCTGCCATGATTGATCAGATATTAGTGTGTATCATTAGTGCAGACCCCTGAGCTGTCTTTTAATGCAACACAGCTTCCTCTTTGTCAACACTTTCAATATCTTATAAGCTACTGTTGCTTGCATCTCATTTTTCCATGGTGCTCGGACGGCCGTCATATAAAGAAGCTGTCTGGTCACGTTAGGGTTCAGTGCTGCAGAGGTGAGATATGTTATTTATCTCCTCCATATTTAATGAGGACTCGCCCTGGGAAACAGATGGTGCATTAGCTGTAATAAACTAGAGCTGACTTCAGTGGTTTTCAGAGGGAATACAGAATTGAGCCGTTAAGGCCTCGCTATTCCACACTCATATTGTTTGGGGGGGTCGAAAGGTGTCTAATGTGCAACAGAGTGCATTCACTTGGCTCGTACAAACAGATCCCTTTTATAACTCTGGACAGGTTCTCATTGCCCCCAGTGAAGCATCATATATTGATGTGAAGAGAACAAAAATTACTGTAAGCTCTGACCCCTTTGTTCGCGGCGCCAGCGTTAAAGTTGCTGAGCGAGGGCTTCACATTGAGCTATGGTTTATTGTTACGCTCAGCAGAAGTGATTCAAGTGTGCACACACTCTTGCCGTGCCTCTTAAGCCACACCGACTATACATCCTCACTCGTTCTCACATACACCTTCACATGCACACTCCAGGACTAACGAGGTGGTCCGATGAAGCTTTTCGGGGCATGGATATATTCTAGAAATTCAAATGATCAGAAAGGAATATATTGGTCATCCAAAATGTATTGAATATCCTGAATGTTGACTTATACTTCCTACCTAATAAGACTAACTGTGAGATGACTCACACAACAGACGTCAAGATGGAAATATTACCCCAACCTATTCTAGAAAACTACGTCTGGCATCTCCCATTTATTCCCCAGGGTTAGTGTTGCAGTGACTGCTTACCCCTCAGTTGGGAGTTTGGTGCTGTGTGCGATGTCTGAGGACGCTCCATGTCCTCCACCCACTCTTTGGAGTGAGAACTGGGAATGGCGGCAGCTGTCTGTGGCACGGAGAGCTGCCATGCTCCCCGGTCTATAGCTAATGATGATAATTAAGGGGAGCGAACAAAGACATATTTAACCGCCGCGGTGCAGTAGGTATGTGTGTGGCGCTGTCAGTGCACAGTGGCCTGAACCCAGCTGAGTTCCAGGGCACCTCTGTGGTAAACACCAGCAGGGGTAGGGGAAGTTGGTCGGTGGGGGATGGGGTACAATTATTCCTCATCTCGCCAGGGTGCTTTCATAAAGCGAGAGTCCGGATCCTCGTGGAAAAAAAACCGATATCACGCAGTGCCCTCCTTGCATGTCAGAACGGATGAGGAAAGATAAACATGTACAGAGCTCATTGCCTGTGGTCCAGAAAAGACAACTACTTGTTTTCAGACAATGTCTTCGTTAAAGGACCGGAGAGGTCGTAACAAGTGAAAATAACCTCCCTAGAGATGGACCAGGAAGGAGAAGGAGGGCCGGTGGGATAGAAAACACCGGATCACCGCAGTGTGTTCATTGAGAAGAATGAATTAATAAATTGAAAGCGATGGCTTTTCTTGCGATCTTCATGGCAGTGAGACGTTATTGATTTCTAAGGAGAAAACGCATTCTTAATGTGTCCAGGGATCCAGGCTTTCACTCTCTTTCCTACACACACTCGCCCTCCGTCTCTACAGCAGCAAGCCACCAAAAGTGACTCGGGAGTAAAGCTTGATGTACAACAAAAGCCCAGTGTACCCGCAGGCACACCGGGTGGTCTACTTGTTGGACCAGTGAGCACACATCTCATTGGAGAGCAAAGGTATTCCTCAACCATCTGTTCCCGTTTGACACAATGCGGTGAATCAGCACTTCCGTTTGTATCCTGAAAGCTGTGAGGATGAAAGCAGAGTATTGCGGTGACTATGGTAATCTGTGTTGAGGAATGGAGCGATGTATTCTGTATTTTCACACACATGCTGCTAGGTGAACAAGCTGTCCAGAACTTTTCTAAAGTTGTTTACGACTTGATGGCTCATTGGCATATGGGCACCACCCGCAAGATATCAGAAGTAAGAGAATATCTGATGGGTTTTGACACCATTTGAAGAAAATCTTTATATAGTGCAATAGTGAACACACCTGTGTGTTTGTTTGCGTGTGTGTGTGTTCGTAAGCGTAGGCTATATGAAGGAGAGGTTGCCATTTTGAAAAGAGCGTGCCTTGGTGCTGAACGATAGCAGTGCAAAGTTATCAGCTCCTTTCATTTCTGGGCTGAAAGATTCAGGGTTGAGGCGGGGAGCCGTGGATTAAAGATCATATCGAAGCCAGCGAATAGGTATGGCAATTCTGGAAGGATGGCAGAGATAGCAGATGAAGGCCCAGTTTCTGGAGAGAGGGCGGAGTGCAGCCCCCACGTTTATCATAGAGTCCAGATAGTCGGAGGGTAGCAATCGAGGTGATGGCGTGTTACTGGCACAGTGCATCAGGGACATCAGGGAGAAAGGTTTGACTTTTATGTTCAAGGACGCAAAGAAGAAGATGCCAAGCAAGCAAGTCGATGGAGTTTCCTTGGGTCGGCCAAAGAATCCATTGACATGGATGGTATGTAGCCATTATGCCTTTCTGTTGAACAGCGGGTGAACCTTGGACAACTCGGCCTTGACAACACATAGCTGTATTTTGGTTCTACCATGGAAGAAATTCCTTTTCATGTTGTGCCTGGGTTTATGGAAAATGCGTTCCCCTTGAATAGCTATATCCAAGAATCGCTTAGCAAAGAGAAGATTAAGTGCACACATTAATCCAGGAGTCAGAGCAATCTTGTAATCCACTCAGTATGCTAATTGCCTGTTCTTTTTCCAGCAAAGGGGTTTACAGGCCATTAAATGGCACCGAGCAGTTGACAAAGGATAGCCAGCATGCTCCTCCACCCACACACGCTCTATTTCTTACTTGGACGGGCTGTTGCACTCCCACACAACTCTGCTCTTCTCTAAAGCAATATGCACAATCCCAAACGAAAGTGCACTGCTGGGATTCCAAAGCAGTTATTTATTTTGCAGTATTAGGGCAGCCATGGCAAGCTGCGCTGCTGTTCCAGTTCAGATAGACCTGACAGTGACAAAAGTGGAACTCTGGGTTCTGAAATGAACTTTTGATCGACTACACTCTGGAGGGGTTCCTGTGGACGCTTTTCCTCGAGCATGCCAAAGTTCTCTTGTAACATTTGTCCATATCTGACAGTAGTACAAGTAAATAATGAAAGAGAGCTGAGTGCTATTGTCTCCATCTCAGTCACACTCATGCACAGCATTCCTCTCTCCCACTTTACCCGTACACAAGAGGATCGCGCCAAGGTAAAGTGCAATTCTTAGCGCTCTGCTGCCTATGTAGTCCCCCAAGTGGCCTCGGCAGCCTCAACATGATGGATGTTGTTTCAGAACGGGTTTCTCGCTACACCGATAAAGCAGCCTTGTCAAAACAAGTTCACTGGCAGTGTAAGCAGATAAAGATAGTTGCAGATAATTAGAAGATTTGCGCTTTGCGTCATTTGCGGTGCCAACTGCCAAGGAATGGGGCTGTGACAGATGACTCAAACAAGATATTTCGGCATGAAGCCTGACTGCAAATGTGGCTGGTAATGACCAGAGTGTGTTTTTCAGATGCAACTAATGAGCACGGCCATTAGACGTAAACGACGTTTTAAGAACCTGGGGAGTAAGGAAAGGAGGAAGTACCCCAGATAGAATGCCTGTAGGCAGCAAATATGGCAAGAGCATCTGGAGGATGTGACACTCCCCTGCTCGGTTCACATGGATGACCTCCACCTGTAGTCTGGAGGTTGTCAATCATTTCCAGTAACTGTGAGGATACATGCTCATTACGACAAATGTGTCAGCATGGCCTCTCGTAGCTCTTTAGAGTAGGTCTGCTGTGTATTAAAATCATTTGTTTATTTAAAAAGAAAAGTATTAAATAATTTATTTCAAAACCACCGAATCAACGCCCAACAGATTTGGACAACACCAACAAGATGTATCATTTGTGTATCTTCAGATAAAACAGTGGTTCTTAACCATGTGCCATCGAAGTCCAAGACTGTGCAGGTTTTCATTCCAACCAATCACTACACATGTGAGTTCACTGATTAGCCCCCACCCCTCTCTGGTTGAAGGTGTGCAAATCAGTGTGAAATCAGCCGCTTTAGTGTTTGGTTGGGATGAAAACCTGCACACTCTTTGGCCTCAATAGCACACGGTTGAGAACCAATTGCGTTTGAAGATGCTTTGCCGGAATCGCTGTATTGTACGCTCCAGTATGACGACCTTGCGGTATTCTCTTGGTATCTCTGGAGGTATTCAGAGGTGATGAATGCAGCCGTGGCTTTCTGTTGCTCAGGAATGGGAGGGAGGGAGAGGGATAATACGGTACAGAGGTGTTAAGGTAAGGTCGAATGTGGGTGGCTCCCCCTCAGATGGAGAGATGGAGTTCCAGCTGCTCACCGGAAGCGGTGGAGTTCACAATGGAAAACAGGGTAGAAGTTAACGCAGACAGTGACACTGTTACATAATCTCTGCTTGCTCATACGGTCCTTTGGCGAGCCAGGAGAACAACACTTCAACCAAACACGTAGGATCCACCCAACAACCCATCACCCATGTAACTAAAGATAACCTACCAAGATGCTCATGCTTGACTCTTAAACCGAAGGTTCACGTTATCTCAAAGAGGAAGCCTTGTCCGGGGGTTTTACAGTTACAGTTTTGCATGCTTGCCGAACTACTGCTTCACTTTTGCTCCTTCCCCGAAATGAAGTTTTGCTGTTTTGTCAAGTTAAAAGAAATGATCCAGTAACCCAACTGGTTTAGAAGCATTAGAGTTTTATGTTAAAGCTGCACCAAACTTCCATGCCTAGGAGTGATGCAGCATGATGTCGGTAAACTGCACACAGCACACGCATGTTTACCAGCTGTGATCTGCTGTGATGCTTCATACCAAATGATACCAAAGGAACGAGAGAGGCAGAAGATCTAACGCTGGTGAGGCCAGTCTCAGGACAGAGGGCTCACTGCTGTTTAGGCGACAGTTTGGATTTGAGTCTTGGATTTTGATCCGTCGCTTCCTGTAGGCAGAGAAGTGTACTGTACCTGACACCAGTATTTCATTTGGACAAATAGAGCGACTCTACGGTCTACGGACGCTCTTCTCTGTTGCGTTTGTACATTACCATCTTGCCTCGTGCAGCTTTAAAATATACTAATTTAGCTCCACTGTGTGAAATGTATAACATAATTACCTGCAGTACCAATGGTGGATAGATGCAGGGTGAACACATGAATGGTGGACCTCTGTAACCCCCCAGTCCACTGAAGCTCCTTTTCAAACAAGGCCACAAAAACCAACTGAGTGAGGAGAGCCTCACAAAATGAGGTCATCTCCACACATCCTTTGATCCCTCCATTCTTCATCTCGGAGGCAAGTGGCATATAGGAGGATCTATCTTTGCGAACGGTTTTGAGCCCCCAAAATTACAAACAAACTAAAGGCGGGGGATCGATAGAGTGTGTCTCACAGAATGATGAACTGGCACTTCGGAGGGGGAAAATCAATGTCGTGCTCCCTTTCTCACGGACTCTCTCTCTCTCTCTCTCTGGGTCCTAAACTCTGTTTACAGTCCTTCATGCTGTCGTGTTTAAGCGTGTGTGTGTGCGAGCGTGCACGTGTGTGTGGCGCGGACGAGGGTCTCTCACTGGGATTTAATAGTCCTATGTTTCTCATTCCTTTTTAGCCTGGAAGACCCCTGCCACTTTGATCTGTGAGCGCACCCACCAATAATGGCCCATAGGATACGCAGTGGAAGTAAGTGCCTCTGGTTAGATTTACCATCTTAGCAGCCCCTCCCCCCGCCCCGTGTAAACCTCCGCTCGTTTGATGCGACATGTTTTTTTCTCCCTCTGATGTATTGATCAGTACAACATGGCGAGCTTTAAATCACAACGGAGC
>OMOT01029440.1:0-22250 GCA_900312575.1 Acanthochaenus luetkenii | reverse complement strand
GGTGGGCGTTGATGTTGGGGGGGGGCGGGGGGGTTAGCATGCCCAGCTCCAGAGGTCACCGCTCGTCACTGGTCATGATTAAACATGCTCAGTTTGGAAGTCGATACAGGCATGTTAGCATTACAGTCAAATGATGTAAGGATGGATTCACAGCAGTGTTTGTATGGTCCAGTATTTGTGCAAGGCGTGTTGCATCAAGAAGTTGTATTTTGTACTTTAGTGTGAATAATGCTCAAACAGGGACACTGTTTGACACTTTGTGCATTTCTTAAGATGAAGACAGACGTATCTATCCCCGTCTTGAATTTACATCGATCAAATGTGAGCTTGTAATTCACAAGACCTATTTCCAACTCTTTCCAACATTTTGAGACAATTGCCTCCTACTCTAGTAATTTTTGTGAATCTAAAGAAAACCTCTTTCTAAAACTAAACAACTGCCAAATTGGCATATCAAACATTTCCTAATGCATTACGCACCAAACTATCACAACCTCTGTAAAACACAATCTATTTCACTTGCCAAATGTTCTCAATATTTAACTGTAGGACTACATTTTTTACAAGATTAATTGACATATTCTTCAAGTGCCATGCCACACAGTTAAGTACTGTACCTCTACTTCCACTTACAGTATATGTTAAGGCACTGCTTATTAAATGGCCTGTGAACCATACAAAAAGAGTTTGTGTTGTGGCATTCTACAATGATATAAAAAAGAAAATCAACTCTCCATTCAGCAAAATGTTTTATGTCATATTTTCTAACATGCACAACCTGGTCAGGGTGCACTTGTAATTGCCACCGGCGTATGCTGAAACTAGCCTGGGTAAGCGGAGTCAGCACCTGATATGAAAACAGGCTGTGCCATGGTGCTCCAACCTGATGGCCGAGACCGGTGCTGACGTAAAAACAAAACACAAGCAGGGGTGAGGGTTCGCACTTTCTGAAATGTAGCCTTCAATGCTTTTTCAGCTTTGCATCTAGTTGTTGTTGAGCACGTGACGCTCTGCCGGATGCCTTTTTGTACTTTATTTTAGCGGCACCCCATTATTAATAACAAGCACAGCCTCATTGACAAACGTTAATCATTGTACAAACGTACTCCCACAGATCAAATTTTGCAACATCTTAACTGAAAATCGTACTACGGAGGACTTAAGGTATTGCTCATGTACTCTGTTCTGTTGACAATGTTACTTTGCTGTTGAAGCTGTGCAATGGTGAAATATAAAGCACATTTTTGGTTTCACTTCTCTTATTGTGTTTATTGCATTTCAAATCATTTTAGATGTAATTTGTGAGGTTACTTAATGACTTGGTTTCATGATATTTGTTTGGAATAGAAACAGTAAGGGCGGCAGTAGGTCAGGGGTAGAGTTCCCGCCCCGCAACCGTAAGATTGGCAGTTCGAGTCTAGGTCCTCCCGGGAACAAAAAGGACACTACGACATATTTGTATATGTCGTAGTGTCCTTGAGCAAGACACCTAACCCCACATTGCTCCCGTTGAGCAGGCCGGTGCCTTGCATGGCTGCCTCCGCCAACAGTATGATATGTTTGTCGCTTTGGATATAAGTGTCTGCTAAAGGCTGTAATGTAATGATATTGGTACTGAAGTCTACATTTTGTATCATGGTAACAATAGTGATAGAACAACTCGTATTTATATAATTATCAGTAAAAAATAAACTACCAGGATGGGACCCTCCTACATCATTTTGGGATTGCATGCTTATTACCCTAGAAACAATGGGGAAACGCTGCATGGTTGGCATGAGTAATGAACATCCATTCACAGAGACTGTCTGTATGGCAATACATATGGGCAGTTGTAAGAGAATAAGCAGTCCAACTAGTCCATCAGACAGAGCCTCTCTTTGTATTGTCAGTGGAGTGATGTCTTGTCTACCTGTTGCTTTTCTTTGGATTGTGAAGTGGGCGCCAGTACTGATCAAGACAACCATAAGCATAGCTCTAGGTGGGTGATTCTATTATGGCGCTCAGCCAGGAAAGACCTCACACTGGGCTCAAACAGGAACCAGAGGAAATTAGCTTTGCTCAATAAGAGGTGAAAATGGTATCAAAATGGTTTCCCCCCACACAGAGGGTGATACGCCTGCTTGCCTCCAGCTTCCTGCTACTGTGTTAAGGGTGGAGGCGATGAACTGATGGTGGAGCTATGCTTCTCACGGTATACAGCAACCAGATTGAAGACAGAGATTGCTGACTGATTGCTAGGTGCAGTACAAATAATGCTACTTCTATCAAAGTAGAGTCTGTATATATAACATTGGGTTAATATGGCTGTCTTTGGTCCTAAACATACAGTACAAAAATGTATAAAATCCAAAGAGAATCTTGAGAGCAGGACATAGCCTACCTATGCTTATAACAAGAGGTATCAGGCAGAGTACACAAATGGCAGTGTGTGGAGTCTACATGAAAAGGATAGAGAAATAGAGTAAAGAGGGTGTAGTGGGGGATCCATGATTGTCTGACCAGAGCCTGGAGCTCTAGTGCCCAGAATGCGGAGCGCAGCAAGTCCACAGCCATCATCATTAGAGCTGCGCTGCTGTGGACACTAATGGCTGTCCCTGTTCTGCTGCCTCTGCACATTCAGAGGACCCTTCTGAGATTTGAGGGTGTGATGTGAACACATGAATTAACGACAGTGAGATTCATTCACCATCCCTTTCCTGCTTTAAAGGACCACAGGATGCATGAGACATCTCTTGTAAGAACCGCCACAAGTGCATTAGTGGTGACGTCCTCTTTCAACCACCCCTGCAGCTTCAAAGGAGGCTAATTGGGGCTTTTATCCTCGTTTATCTTCATTTAAGAGCTAGAAAAGATGGCGTTGTTTACTGGTTTCAATATTGAGAGACGGGGAGTGGGGAGGAGGGACAAACAGTGGTGGCTGTGTTAAGCTGGGGGATGGGTCTGCTAAACAAATGGAGGTGCTGTCCCTGGACTCCTAATTACACTTTCATATTTCAAATAGCCATATAAGCATCTTAAAACGGAACATTCCAGAATCAAAGAGGTGGGGTGGTGAATATCTAGATGCATGTTTCACAATGAAGATTTATTACTCAAAAAACTGTTAAATGCAATGTTGAAAATCAATGATGGGTCACGACAAGGCACATTCATCAAGTTTGTTTATTCCTTTAGTCATAGTGAAAGGCTTTAAATGGTCATCTTTTTCCAATTACATGCTAAGGCGGACATAGTCTAACCCCCGTTTTTGTTGTCTTTGCGGTGGCGGTATAGATTTTCAGCCACCCAAATGAACTGAAGAGCCTGCAGTCATTGTGCTTGACCCTTTCCTTGGTTGTAAGTCCTCGCATTCCCTCCTCCAAATGTACACTTTACAAATCAATAACCTTTCACAGTAATTTAACACTGTCCGCCCCTGAGAGCTTGCAGTAAATTCATTGTATACCATTGGTAGTGGCTGAATCAATGTGGTTCCCCGTTCTCCAACCTGCTGTCGTTTCCACTGAAAAGGCTTGTTGACTGATGTCATGGAATAAAGATTGTACATTTTGGTGTGAACTTGTGCATTTATTATTTATTCTGCACAAGTCACATATAGGTTTAAGCTACTGTAATTGAAGGCAGAAATACAAGTGGTTTTGTGCTTGTTTTGGCTGGGTTTTTCAGGAGCTCCTTTCAGCTAGAGCATGTTTCTTTTTTTGACTTGAATCAAGTGTTAGCCAATGGTTGAGAGCTGTCCTACCTGATGCAGATCAATATTCATATTCCATGAGCTCAATCCCCCATGCTCGGTCATATAGAACAGAGGCTCTGATCCCCAATGCTGCTTTCTGGTTTTAATCACATTATGCTTGATCTCTGACCAGTGATAATGGGTTATCTCATTAGAGGCTCGTCCAGATGTGTTGCAGGGGGCTGCATATGGTTACAAAAATATTGGGTATGCTGGCAGGAGGCTACAGTCACCTGTCCCAGTCAGTCCAATTGTATGTTCCCTGCACCTCACAGTCTCTCTCTCATTCTCTGCATGTCCTCTGGTGGAACTGTGACCTCTGTTTCTGTTGCCTCTGTGTTCACAAATGCAACCTCAAATGGTTGCCAAGCTACAGCAGACATTTCAATATTTCTGGATGGCAATATTAGCGATTCAGTTGCTCATGGATAAAGATGGAATAGGATTGAGAATCAATGAGAAGAAGATTACAAGACAGATACAAAGTTGTTCTACAGGAAGGTATTCTTCATGCATAGATGGCACATTTTAGGATAGAAAAAGCCCTAACCCCCCTCAGTGCTATCAAGTGACTGGACTTTTATCTCCCTAAATCCATGGGGCCCATGTATCGTCATTTAATCTGTATTATTAAAATAGAACCACGCCAGAGAGCCCCATAATGGAACATATCCTAAACTAAATGGATCAAGCCACTTTTACAACTGCCTGTATGAAGGGGTATCTAGTTCACTTGCATTTTGATCAATTCTGTTTTTCAATAACCTCTTTCTAGAATGGCAGCCAAGCCTTTCTGACACTGTAGACGACTGCCGCTTATATAGAATGAAAACCGCCTGTGGGGAGGCGTGTGTCCATGCGTGTTTCATAGGTGCAGCATGCCTACCACTGTTAATCATTAGACACTGAGGAATATACATGCATTATGGATGAGGAAGTAATCCCAAATGTTACACATTTAAACGATTGAAATAAGCAGTGTTGAGATGAAGAGATGGCCCTGAACTGACCAAAGATCCTGCTGTGACCGCAGAATGAGAGAGAACCAGAGATCAAAGCCTTCGTTAATGGAGCTAACGGCAGAGGGTAATTCTGTTTAGTCTATTACCAACCTTAAAGCAACAAGAATGACACCATTAAAAACGCCTCTGTCTCTATATCTCATATCCTTAGATATGTGAAAAAATACAGATTGTATGTGTCAAACTGAAGTGTAAATACTAGCTATTGGGGCCCTGTTGAGCGCAAACTTATTTAATTTCGGGTATGTGGTCAATTCTGTCCTCTGTGACACAGCTAGAAAAGGTCATGAATGAAGAACATTGCTTCCATTGAGTTATTCGATTTGACAGTTAAATCTAAACCCCCTTCAGCCACACAGTAACCCTCTAGTAGGGTAAAGGATATTTAAACTCAGTGTTTCCTCAAGGTATTTTTCCAGCAGCGGAGGGAAAGGGTTTTGGTGCATACCTGTGTACCTGGGTGGTGTGCGCGTGCCGCCGGCCAGGGCTCTCGACTAACTTTTTCCACCACTGTCCTATAACATAAGTTTGAAATATTTTTAACTGCCCCTGGTTCTCTAATATTTCAGGAGGAGGGGAGCTGCCCCTTCCCGGACTGGGCTTCCAGCCAGACCTGCTGTTGGGACTTTAAAATATTTTTAAGTACCCCTGGAGGGCTTACGTTTTAAAAATATTTTCAAACAGTTTCATCTGTTGTCGCCAGTCATTATCTAACATTAGCTATCTTATGAGATAATGACCAGCATAAGAGCTAGCAAGATCTAGATACAATTGTTAAATGAAACGCTAACTAAGATGGTTTACACAACCTCAGATCCAGCTCTTGGCTTCGTTTTGGAGGTGTCAAATGTGCGGACTGAGGCTTGAAAAAGGAGTTTCTCTTATTTTGGTCCTTGGTCCTGGAATGACCTGCAAGTCTGTCTTAAATTGGACTCTTTCATTTCCTTGTCCAGTTTTAAACAAAATATCTCAAAGGTCCTTGCCTCTAGCTGCTCCTGTCGAAATGTGTAAATAGAACGCGATGACTCTTGACTGGTGATTTTGTGCTTTGTATTTTAAATGCTATGTTAGTTATATATATATATATATAGTTATATTTTGTTATGTATTGGTTTGTTGTCTTCCCACGATGTGTAACTATGCCGCCTTCTTCGCCAGGTCAGTATTATAAAAGAGATTTATATCTCAATGCTTTTACCTGGTTAAATAAAGGTTAAATAAAACAAAACAAAAACAAAAAAACACATTAAGACAGTTGTTGTTCAACGTAATTACTAAAACTAGTAATCTCCAAAAGTTGTTCACTGACTTCTTCACAGACTTCAACTGCAAAAATGAGGAGGATTTCCAAATCTACTTTTTCCCCTTTCTCTCCTTTCTATTCCAACTTTAATATGCCCAAAACAGAGCAATCCCTAAACCTCCCTTTAATAGAGTCTTTCAGGGAGGCACAGGAAGAGGAACAAATGGCTCTATTCAGTAGCGTCCAAAATGCTAATGCCTCCGGCTCTTAACATGTTTATAGGGGTTCCCATGTCACGACATGGCATAGTCCACCCTGATGGTGACTGTGGTTTTGGACTGCATGAAAAAGCCCAGGCAGACACATTACACAACATGAGAAATATGACAACAAGACTACTGGTTTCCTGTGGAAATGTGGGGTCTGAATCCCCTTTTTTTCCTTTTGGAAGATGCATGCAATCATGTTGCAACACTCACAGCTCTGTTTGGTAGAGATTGAAGCTTGGGCCTTGATATTTCAAATCTCTGAGAATTTATTGGCTTTATGTGATTGTGTTGCTATAACAACCCACATGTCCAAGTACTCAGGGACTGTGTGTGCTAGTTGAAAGGAGAAAAGTGGCGATAAGTGACCAATAGCGAAAGGTGCTGTTGTTGGGACCGTAGGCAATTCCAGCAGATAATATTGAATTCCAGTAACTGTGTGCTCCTATGTGTAAATGACGACAACACTGTGTATGGGAGAAACGTAATGCAAGCTAATAATTGAAGGAGAGGAAGGGTTTAGTGACTATAAGGGAAAATAATGACTGCCTTATCTCATGGGTGCTGGAAGGCAATAGTCTGCAGAGCGCCTTTGAGCCCAGGCTCCAGGCCCCAGGCTTGTTCAATTGATATTTGTCAACTGCTCAAATGGTATTTGCTCAAGTGACATTCTGGTCAACCTGTGGAACAAATAGTGTTTCCCAATCTGCATGAAATATCTGTACTGACCACTTGGAATGATTAGATGACCAACTAGTACATATAACGTTTTTTTCTCAACTCTTAATTCCATTTTCAATATTTCATTCCATGTTCCGAAGCATCCAGCCGTTCCAAATGGAGTTGTTTACCAGGCCAGCACTGGAGTCACAGTATTGAACTCTTCAGGGGATTAGATGAGACCTCCTGAGACCGCATTCCTGATAGTGCTATTGATGTTTAGATAGTATGTGCACATTCGCCATTAGTGTAAATGGACTGTGCAATGCTAGGACAACAGCATGACAAGCTGCCATCAATTGTATTTTTTGAGGGGAGCGAATTTCCGCATGTGTGAAAGTACTTTTCCCATAGCTCTGACCCTGAGCACTATCACTGTTGGATCATCCAAATCAGTAAAAGTGCTTTATTACACATATCAGTCCATATTTGTTTCAATTGTGTATATATAGCAAACAATACAATTCTCTTTAGTTTCGTCAAAATACTCAGTATTCAGTGAATTGAATGGTTCAGAGCCTTCTTCATTAGCATAATGCATTTTTATGTGGAATGTCTAGGGACTTAACCTATTTCTGTTTCTATTTTATCTTTCAAGAGTCTCAGAAGGTGAACTGAAAGTTTAGCTATTACCGGCACACTGATTTTTAATACTTCAATTTGGGGGTTTTCTCACTCAAACGAGCTATTGGGTGCGAGTCAGTAGTGCGTACATTCCCCCGGAGTGTGTAAAGGCTGCCGTTCAAAGTAATCTTCCGCAGGGGTTCGGTCAAATATTTGAGCATTCTACCATGATCAAACGGACTGTTGATCATGGCACAACAAAGATCACTTTCACTGTGCCTCTGCTTTGTAAGTTGAACACGCTTTTTGTCGCTATTGTACTCCAGCTCTTTTATTACTCCCATGAAGTATTTACTTATAAGCCATCTTCCACTTCACCAATGCTTTTCATCTTTGCCATGTGCATCAAAAGATACATTCAGATTGAGGTCGCAGGTACCTTTTTACTCAAGACGAGCTCTTCTCTGTTTTGTTGTTCGCTTTTACTGTAGATGGCCTGTTGTGGAGCTCACAATGCCCTGTGTTCAATCATCAGTTAACCTGATTACCCAGCTGCTCTCAGGAACCACATGGAGCTACTGGGAGGTCAGTTGTGGGCTAGGCTCCCCACTGGCCAACCTGTTACCGGGATTAAACCCAAACTAATTCTCCCTGCCGCAAAAAGGGATACATCTATATTGCACCAGTATTTGAAGTAGCATGTACTTAGTAAAAATGTAATGCAGAATCAAGATTATTTTCCTTTCCAGGGCCTAACTGTCTGTACAGATAACATGCCAAGGCGAATGCTTTTATCTCCATTTCCTTCCCTCACCCAGACCTGTTCAAGTTTCGATTTTATGATTAAGCAAATTAGATTTCATCCCACTTAGTACAGATGCTACACCACCGCAAAGCAGCTAAATGCTTTTACTGCATCAGTACATACACTCAGAACCTAAGGACCCCGGCCTCCTTTTGCCCCAACCACTTGATACCTCTTGAGACCCGAGTTAACTCCCTTTTGAACCCATTTGAACAGCAGAGCTTTCCACCACTATTACTTCTCAGCCTCCCACAGTTGAATCTATTCTGTGGCACATTAACGATGAAAACTAAATGCACTTTTGTACCTTGCTTGGCTTCACATTTTGTAACATTTACTGAATCCTAAAAGCTTTTATTAATGTTGGATGAAAATCTGGAACCAGCTACTTTTGGAAAACAATTACTGTTTGATCAATAGAAACATATTGGTCAACTGAACATAGAAGAGCTGCAGCCAGTCTGTTAGTAATGATTCATTATGCTGTAACACTGGTAGAAACAACAATCGGTAAATGGTTCTTTTGGTTAAATTGGATTGAGAAAAACAACTGTCAAGCAAAATATTCACTCCTAAATTGGCATAATGTAATAATAAATGTCAATGTGTGGGAAAATACAGCAACAAACAGCAAACCTCCACCCACGCACAAAAAACAAGGCAATATTATTCTCTGTTCAGGCAGAGCTTTTGATGTTAGCCTGACAAAGGCACCACTCTAAAAGCCCTTTTCACTGGATTCTTTAATGCCCTGTGTGTCCTTTCAAGTTGCCAAAAGATAACTTTCCGGGTGTGCCTCGTGTTTTCAGTTTGAAATACACATTTGTTTCAGCATCCTTTCAAGTGGCACCAGCTCTTGGAAACATTGAGCTTTTGAAGCACTCGATTTGGCGAGGCACCCCACACCTGTCATTATGGTTTGATGTTTGATAGATATTTCAACATACATTATCATGTTGTTTCATTTCTTAGTGTATGATCTGGTCCTTGAATCTGACTATTATATGTTAGGGGGATTGCACAGTTAGATCATACTACTTAAAAACAAAATCTGTAGACTGTCTTCACTTACAAGAGCTTTCATGACCTTCATGCAGCTCATGAAATGTTGTGTCTTTAAATAAAGCTATTGTAAGTGAAGTGGGAGTCTACAGATTTAGATTTTATATTTTCCCCTCCAACGCACCTAGCACATACATACGGGTGTGCAAAGATTATATTTTTACAAGATCATACTACTTCCCATTGGTGCACTCCACACAAATAATTTAGGAAAATACCCACGTGTATGGCATAAATGATTGGTTATTTTATATCATACACCTAAGCCCTAATAAGGAAATTGCCCTTATTTTGCTCTAAATAATCAGATGTGGTCTACAGCTGCAGCTGCTCATCCATAAATTACGGGGGTAGCCTGTAAATCATTGATCTACCCATGGGTGTCATTCATAGGGTTGTAGGGAAAGGGGAAGCCCTTGATACAGGCCTGCAGACATTGTACTTCCTCAACAGGACCTTGCGGACACAGCGCTTTATTTATTTTGGTCTTGAGTTTCATTTGAGTCCCAAGTTTCCTGAGCTCTGATTTGAATCCATCAGGTGAAGCCAGAAGGGACATTTGCATGGTAATACGGTTTCTTGGTGTACTTTATAGAATTGTGCCTGTGGGCTACTATACCAGGCATGGGCTAATTGGTTACCAGGAGAGGCTCTGAAAATAATAAGACTATGAGTATGGACAACTTGCAAATACATATAGTTGCATGGTAGGTTCTCACAAATGGATACAATTAGATAGATGGCTATTGGAAATATAAGGATTTACTAAGGTTTACTAGGGCTAAAGTAACATCAGAATGAAGTGTACTCTAGACAATATTTCCTGCCCATACACCTGCCAGCGTTCTTTTTCTGTTCTCAGTGATTGGACACAAGGATGAAGCTTGAAAAGTTCTGCAGCCAAGCTGTTGACCAGCATGTCAATGTAAAAACACACAGAGGGAAGGCTCCATTCCTCCCTCCCCCACCACCCCCCTGACCCTCATCGCACACATACACACATCTTTAATTCGCCCCAAATATTGGTCTGCCTCCTCATCTTTGCTGTGCGTCCATGTGAGACGGATCCCACCGTCATTTTCCACCGCAGGATTAACTGTGGCGCGACGGGCTGCTCTGCCTCAGTGATCCTAAAGGCCCGACCCCTAGACGTGTGCGTGAAGAGGTGGCCAGCAGGACACTCCTTAAAAGGCTATTCAATCCTCTGCTTATCATGAGTGGGCGTGCAACTAAATGATCTGCTCTGCTTTCCCCCCTTCATATGATTGACTATGGGTTAAAAAAAAGCGTTTTCCGGAAATAATAAATCCTACTTGTTGGCTGAATCATATTGTGGAGAACAATTATGTTGTTAGGAACTATGAATGCTACTTATTTCTACTGAAGGCTTAGCTGATAAAGACTACAATATACGTCTGGTTTGACTACTGTTGACAAAATGTACTTATTGTAAGTCGCTTTGGACAATAACGTCTGCTAGATGCTGTAATGTAATGTAATGTAAATTACAATTGAGTTACCCTCTCTGGAGAAGGGGGATTTGATGCAGCCTAGAGGGTACATTTGTGTGAGTAGGTCTGTGTATACACATATGTGTATTGGTGTGTGTGTGTGCGTGTGGTTGCACACATCATGTGTGTGCCAATATGTGTATGCTGAACCCTACAAACATTTGGAAGGCTCTGTGTCCGGGGTGTGCACAATCTCTAGATTGAGCCAAGCCTGGTTACCATGCCTACACATTTGAGTGAGAAACACCACCTTTATTTTAATGAATTCATTTTCAAGCTTATGTTTGCCCTGCATTCTCTATCAGCTGTGTACACACTCTAAATAGCTCCGGAGTAGAGGCCCTTTCCATTGTTAAAAGTGACCTTCTGGGGAAAATAGTGTATTGATTCTTGGGGAAAACATGATTAAATTGGGTTCTAAGTGGACACTTAGTCTGAACTTGTCTACAAGAGAGAAGATAAGAAATGGCACAGTGTAGGAACCAGTCCTCTTTGTCCAGGTTTCCGTCAACTTTTCCCCCCATTGATGTGATTAAATTAATTGTTCCCTACTTATTTTTACATTTCAAATAAGATGACACATTGATGTTAAACTGGGGCTGCATACTACAATAATCTCTGTTACTTTGGTATTGTGATTCCAATTATTAATCATGATTATTAGTCTTGATGATTTGAAGAACCAAATGATTTTACTGCACTTATGACATCTTATATCAACATCTCGGCTAATTTGAACTGCCTTCGACATTCGAAACGGTTCAATATTGCTGATATGCCAGTGTTCTACGATTATTAATTGTGGAAAACAAGGATATACTATATATTTATACACGATTAATTGTGCTGCCCTGTCAGTAATTTCACTGCCTGTAAAAGTCCTGTTTGCTTACCAATTAACCCAACTAGGTGTTGTGCAGCCAGTGATGTATGTGGAACAGACGTTGGTGTGCACATTGCGTTCAGTAGGTGTGCTAATCAGAAGGAGAGATCCCATGATCACCGAGCGCACCATCTGTGATCCTCTGATGGCCGGGAGTCTGGCTGAGAGAGCTGGATAGCAGTCTGGCACAGGCTCTCCCCTTTGCTCTCCCTCTCCTCATAGAGTTGTAGTTAGGGTCGTCGCTGCCTCGGGACCACAGAGACTCACCTGCTGGTGTACTGTTTGACCATACTTAAAAAAACCTGGAACCACTTACCACATGCACCGAATACACGTCCTTAAGCTGCACCACTATTGTGCTATTAAACACATTGTATGCTTAAATAAAGTACAGAGCATGTGCCACGTTTGGAAGACAGCCACCCTTGGATGTTTTTTGATGTATCTGGTGTTAGATATATGCCTGGTTTGATCAGGCGTTCTTTGTAGTGTGCCGTGCTGAATAAATCACCTGTCAACCTGGATCTGGAAATAATTGAGGAGACTATTAAAGTGCCACGGATAATGGAGAATTGCACATACATGTGGGCAATTTCATTGTTGGAATTTCGTCTGCTTTTCATTTGCAGTCACAGGTCATGTACAGTACTTGTCAGATCTCTGGCAATAATACATGGGTTCTTGCTACGTTCAAACAGAGGTACAAGTTGTTTGGAGTGAAATTCCCAAACTGTGAATTGAAATACGGGAACAAACAGATTCACAGTAAACAGTCACAAAACGCATCAACCCTGGGGAACTTTTCATCAGCACTCAAGCGATCAATGTGAAGATAGGAGTTCAAGTAACCATGGCAACTTACAGAAGAAAAAAAAAGATCCAATGGAAATGCATTGGTTTTCATATTTGTTTATCACTCAGAGAATAACACACATGGTATCAGCCAAAGGCAGATTGCCGCACCTCTATCTACGAGTGCCAGGTTAGAGGCTTATTGACCGTTTTTGACAGACTGAGTAACAGACGACTTTTTGGCAAAATGGGCGGTGTGCCTGAAGTTCAATTAAAAACCTCATACTGTGTGTAGCCAGCGTATTTGCCAAATGGCGGAAATTGTAAATCAGCGTAAATCATGCTTCGAGCTACCTCAGCAATCAGGTTGTCCTTCAGTGACCTGGATGGCTCCACCGTAACTCTTTTTTTTAACAATTCTGTTAAATGCCGTAACATTTATCTTAATCCGACAGGGTATGGAGGAGAATCATAGATATCCAGTGAGCACATAGTGTAGGCTAGACAGCTACATGTTGAGGCCGTAGGTTTGTACGGGCCTGGTGTTGTTTTGTTGTTTTGCTTTCCTCTCATTTGCTCTGGCTTGCCTGAGGAGGGGGGGGAGGTGGTCTGGTCGAGAGAGCATGATTTTAATTCCACTGACACGATACGGTTGCCAGACCTCTATCTTGTAGTGGTCCGATAACATTTAGTGATTGCTGCTTGAGGGAGATAAGAGATGTGTCATAAATGAAAGAGATTGTAAACATTTTCTGTGAAAGAACACTGGATTCTATCTCATTTTGAATTGTGTTCCTCCTTGGCTCTGTCCGAATGGGTGAAATCACACAGAAGCCCTCCAGTGAAACCATGTCAGACTGGGAAACGTGACAAATGACACACACTAGCAGTCAGAGCAGCATGGGTGACAGTAGAAAATATGGCAAGTGCGGAAATGTATGCATTAAAGTTTATTGAGTTGCAAGATGTCCATGCTCTTCACTTACCACGTGGCTCTCCCTGACTTGGCTTTATGTCATTTTAACAGTTGGTTCAAAGTGTGAATAAATGTTTGCCTTTTCGCCTCTGTAAGTCATGTCCAAATCATTGAGTCAACTGAGATGGAAGTGTGAATGAACCGGAGTGGCGGAGGGGAAGGGGAAGAGGCTGTCCCCGGGGCAGTGCCCAGGACAATGTCAGGTTTGTCTGACCAGAATGCATGAACACTAAGCTTTTCGGGAACTGGCTGCCTGCCCCGGTACCTACCCATCTCCCAAGGCTTCCAGAGCTGTCCAGCTCCAAGCACTAAGCATTTGTGTAAAGTTCATAAGGCTTCCCTCTGTTTGTGTGGCCATAATGGCAGCTCCATCCTGCTGCTGCTCAAAGAGAGTGCTTATAGGCTTTGAGGGCCTGGCGCTGGCGCTGCAGAGGCGTGTAAGTGTTCTCAGTTACTGACTTTGGCAATCTGCTCTCATTATGAAAAGACCAGTTTCCCCAGACAGCCCAGTATATATCTCAGCCCTCAATATCAGCACTTCCCTCATTATGCTCTTCTCCAGCTTTTCGAACATGACGCACCAATTAAAGATCCCGAGGTAGAAAGAACAAAACAAATATTTTCCAGTGGTATGAACTCAAATGGCTAGATAAAATAACCAAATGCAATGCTTAAAAAATAATTCAAGATGTATTCAATATAAAAATAATATATTCTTAATATACTTTGAATGTAATTAGCTAAAGTTTAGTGATACAGTTGTATATTTGTATTGTGCATTATTTATAAGTGCCCATTATTATTATTATTATTACCTGTTATTACCTGTGTTTTTTTTATTGCCTTCCCCTTTTCTGCCATTGTTCTGCCAACTGCTGCTGTAATACCTGAATTTCCCCTAGGGGATCAACAAAGTGCAATCGAATCGAATCTAAGAAGGGTGAAATTAACGTTATATCAGAATGCCATGCATATACATTAATTCATTATAATCGATTTCCAGTGAAAACACTATAGCACTGATTTATTTGATAGCTTACCCTCATATATATAATGCGCATTGATCCCATAACAAGGCACCCAATTATGAAATGTGTCCATTCAGTCCTAAAGGTATACAATCTCACTCCCACCATTTTACAACTGTCAGCGTTTGTGAGGCCCGAGTGATAACAACCTCGTTATGTGTGGCTGCAGGTTCCGTTAAAAAGGCCCTGCCTTTGGTTGTTTTTTTTGCCGCGGTTACGACCCACATCAGCATAATTCAAGCATGACCCTCCTCCCCCTCTCAATTTCTGCCTTTCTCCCCGTTAAAAACCAAGTCTCCGACCGGGGTCCACACCATACATCATCCAGACTGGGGCGCTTCCTCCCTCCCCCCCCGTGTGTGTCGTGGGAGAGAGACTGCGGCTTTTTGTCGGGCTGTGGAAGGCTCTTATCGACAGTCTCAGCACTCTCTGCGCTGAGCTTTCTCCTGACAGGTCATCCCTGCCTCCACTCACCCCCATCTGTACGGTCTTGGAGTCATGTCCCTGTTCACCAGTGTAACAATCAGGTCCACTCTGACCCAGTCTCAAACCAAATTCCTTTCTTTCTTTCTTTTTATTTCTCCACGAAAACAAAGCTCACCAGCTCTTCAGGACAAACAAACCCAATATCATCCTTTTTCCCGTAGGAAGATCAAACCGAGAGCAACAGTCTTCCCAGATGTAAGAATGCTGTATATTAATCTTGCCTAATGCCGGGCAACAATCTTTAGCAGTATTAAAAAATGAAGCAGATTGTCCCTCATTCACAAAAGAGGATTGCAGTGAGCCATTACAGCAGACTCAACAGATCCTCACTCAGCGGGTGATCTCTACTCCCACCCAACATGCTATTGTTTTTTTCTGGTTTTGTTCAACTGATCTTTGCAAATAAACACTTTACAATGAGCCTTCAGGTGCAGCAACTTGCGAGGCACTGGGGGGGAGATAGAACTTGCATTCCTCCACTTTTCCTCTCTCCTTTGTACACACCCAGTGAATAGCCTTTAGATTCAGCTTTGTGGGAATGATTGTCAGTGGCTTAATGAGCGTCTTTGCCAAGCTCGAGGCTTTGGCAACATATGTGACTACAGTGCCTCTCTCTCTCCGTCCCCAGCCTGTATGACACCATCCAGAGCAGGCAGAGCGCATCTTGAGCGCTCTCTGTTTTTGCAGAAATAGTTTGGTTTTCTAACTCGTGGTTTCCTTTTTATTTTGGATTTTATTACCCAGAGAGGAATAGTTACTCATCTCATGGGGGACCGGAGCTGAGAATGAAGTTAAATCTCGTGAGTATCCTATCTGGGGATGTTTCTGTGGGCTCTGAGCGGCAGCTGTTTCTGTGGAGCATGTTTTGGTCTTTCCACGTGCAAGAGGGAGACATTAAACAGGATTTCGTCCTCCAACAAAGAAGAGGACATTAATGGTTCAAGATCTTGGATGAGTTCAAAAATGAGAGAGCCGGGCTGTTTTCTTGTACAGATGGTTGAAATGCTGTAGGATTGTAGTGATCTCTGATGTAATCATGCAAATTGATCTGATATATTTGGAATTTTTCTTTATATGTAATATTATATTTTGATGTGAAAGTGGAGCTCCTTAGCATACAGCAGATACATCTGACATTAAGGCACGCTCGTCTTATTTAATCTGACCTGTGATACATTTTTGACTAACGTGATACTTGAAACCTGGAACATCCATAATCCCTGGAGCAAGTGTTTCATGGCAGGTGTGTGGCATGTTCAAGTAACATCTGTATCCTTTGGTCCTCAAAATGTGGAATTGAGCCATTTTACCAGGATTGTGTATGTAAGTATGTTAAGATAATAGTCCCCGTGATCAATATCAATTCTAATAATGAATCAGATTCTAATTTGGCATGGCTGGCCTTTTAGGGCGACTAAACAAACAAACAAATGAGATAAATGGGATTAAACAAGCACATTAAAATAATAATAAATAATTAAACAGATGGATGAACGAATGCATTGATAAATAAATAGACCTGAGATCCTGTGAAACAGTCAGGTTTATGTTTGTTAATAAGTAATCTATAGTCATCTTGTCAGGACCCATAGTTAACCTATGTTTTCACCCGTTTGTTTGTTTGTCTGTACGCAAGATATCTCCAAAAGGTATGGACGGATTTCGATGAAACTTGGTGGAGAGATGGATTATGAGATACGGACCAATTGATTACATTTAGGCGATGATCTTGATGGGGATCCGGATCCACCATTTTTTTTAGAAGGATTCTTTAGCAAGTTATAGGACACAGGGGACGCTTTGGTGTGGTGAAGGTATGCGCTCTACCGAGTGTCCTCTAGATGGATTTGAAATAGTCTAATAGTTAAAATGTCACTACTAAGACTGTTTTGTGCTAAATGTATAGCACGGACATGTCTGGACGATTTCCCTAACAATCAAATATAAAGGCTGCATCCAAGTTAAGTTCATTCTGTAAGACATCCCTCCTGATAGAAAGCCTCTTGCTGAGGCAAGTTTACATCAAAACTGGTGACGTTCACCTTCAAAGTGAATATTCACCCCCAACTATTATGATCAGTATTAGGCGTAACTAGAAATTAGCTTTTTTATTTATATGCTAGTGTGAGGAGCAATGATTAGCTATAGTCAAAAGCTCAATTCATAATTCCAAGTTAAAGACCAGTCCGTAACTGCACCTCAAGTCGCCTACCAACTGGCCAACCATGGCATGGCCTCTGCTTTCTATTTTTATTGGAATTAAAAGTATTCTTCCTGGTGTACGAGATGGTGATGTAAATGCCACAAGGAAAAGGAGAGAGGCTTTTTAGATTTTTGATTGTAAAAGTCTGTACCCTAAATGGAATGAATTATCTTTTTAAATCTGTGCTTTTTATGTTTTGTGTTATTTATTAATAGGCTAATGCTTTTGTCACGTGTCCAGGTGAAAGAAATCTAAGATTGTGACCTAATTTCGGATTGGTCTGTTGTTAATTATGTGCGCAATTTTACCTGTAGTGGCCATTTTAGATATGTATTTAAGCTCCATTGTTCTTTTTTTATGTAGCCCTGATGCAGGCATTGGTTTTTACTGTATCAATAAACGTTTTTTTTGAAGAGCATCCATCGGCCTCCAAGAGTAGCTGAGTACACATCATTTGAGTCTGCAAAAGTTGCCTTTTTCAGTGTTTGTAAATACAGCTGCATTTTCATTTGAGGTATTGAGGGTTACAAATGTTCGCAGAAAAAGGTTATTTTACATATACAAGAGCTGAATATACCCCAAAGTTAGACAGTCAATAAGTGGCTGATATTATTTCTAATTAGACTACCAGCTAGCTTGGCATTGCACTGTAGCAGCTGTGGCTGGAAGGTAATTTGTTTCTGTTACAAATAGTAGCCTATTGGTCAACGGGATTCTCCACCAGCAACCGCAAGGTTGAAGGTTCGAGTCCAGCTCCTCCCGGAAGAAGGACACCTAACCCCAAATTGCTCACATTGAGCAGGTTGGTGCCTTGCATGGCTGCCTCTGCCAACGATACGATATGTAAGTCGTTTTGGATAAAAGCGTCTGTTAAATGCCGTAATGTAATGTAATATGTTACATTAAAGATTTATGAATGCTGACACAGGCCTGCATTGAATCTACATGACAGTGTTGTTATGAAACTCTTGTACAGGCGTTATTAATGTGTAAACTAGTGTCATGTTAAATTATTAGTAAGGCAAATATGACATTTGTTTCTTAAGTGCAAACAATGATTATCTTAACAAGTCATTTAATCTTCTAGTGTGTCTTAACATCCCATTTTTCTTAAAACAACTGAATAAATATGCCAATGGGATGAGAGGTCATGTCATTTGTTTCCAATACAAATCAACTTGTTTCAAGAATTGACTTCAATCGGGCAATATTATCTTTTGGATTTTAGAAATTTCTTAAAACTATAATCTTGCATGGGGAAACAAGTGACTCTGTTGGCCGATTTTTCACGTTTTAAGCAAAGTAGGACTTTAGGACTCAATACTAGTTGAAATGACTTAAGATGGGTAATTCCTTGCAGTGTCGTGTCTATAGTCCTTTACACTCTAATATGAATAGTAGAGATTCTGCCTTGTCATATTTTTAATCTTTAATGTTCAGTTGCTGGCCTTGAGCTCATTTTCTACCATTTGCATCAACATAACCTCACCACAACCCTATCAAATAATGGAGAGGCACAGGAACTGGGCCACGTATCCGACAGCTGTGTCAAACAGCTCACCCAGGATAACACTGTCCAGATGTCCTACTTTAGCACAGAACAGGAAATACAAATACTGGATTATATCATCATACAACCTCTTCACAGACAGAGTGTCACTGCAAATGTAGAGGGGGCCTCTGGTTTTGCTACCATTCTGTGTGTTGTGGGGAAATCAGACATTCCTGGTTCCTGGCAGAGGTAAATTGCTTTAGGGTTTGATGGAGCTGAGGATTTGGGATATAAGAGCCATCAATCATGTCTTGCTGTGGCGCAGTTTCGTCCGGGGAAATTGTCAGCATCAGTCAGACAAAGTGAATGAATGTGGAGGGGAGGCTCCCGAGCACGCCGCGTTAGTTCACACACAATAATATCCCAGTCCCTGCAGCGCAGCTTCTGAATTCATTTCTCTGCCGGCTACTCAGTGAGGATCACAGACTAATGTCATTATTGTCCTGCGCAAAGGGAACTGCTCTGGGATTTCAAAGAGAACAGATCAGAGGAAAAATGAAAAACCTGCACACTGTGATGCAGACAGGTGCAGTGCACCTTTTTTGAAACATTTTTCTTTAGCTTTAAGCATATTGACAGGTTCAAAGTGAGGACTCTGACAGCTTGTGTTTTAAGTGTGATTTAAGCATACATACGGCATGATTTATTGTTTTGTCATGTGACGTGCTCTGGCGATCAGTTTAAATTAATGTGTGTCATTCAGCACATTAATTATGCTAAAAACCATCTCTGGAGCAGGAATAATGGTTAGCTGCTGTGTAGATAGTGCTGTAGGTTTTGCTCAGCACAGTTAATATTTTCAGCAGAACTTCATATGTCACCGGGACAAATGCAGCTTTCAGCACAGAGAGGCACAAAGCAGCAGCTCATTAGAGGACAGGGACAACCTTCACACTGTTTTGCTCATGGAAAACACAAGCAAGGCTTTTAGAGGTCTGGAAATGAGATGAAAACCTCTAATAGTTGAGAACGTCTTCAGTGGTTTGGCTTTTTTCCACCATTATATTCGTTGTTGTTGTTTTTTCTCAAATGGACTATATCACACATACGAGATACACTTGGCTGTTGTTCCAGGATGTCTAGTGCTTGTGGGAGTGATCATTCTGCCTTAGTAGTTGCGTATGGCTCTGTGGAGTCACTATGGGAAGTACCCCACTCTTTCCCCGGTCATGAAAGTTCATGCGGGGCCAGGGAGGTCATTCTTCATCAAATCATATGGAACAAAGGGTCACCGACCCCACAGTTCATCAATGCAACCACTCTATATCTGTCAGTAACCGAGCCTCATTCCTCTACATCCAAATCCCTCACCTCATTCCTCCACCCCGAGCCTCATCTCTTTCTCCTCCGTCCTCTTCCCTCAAGCCCCTGCTCAGCTCCAGTCCCAGTCCCACTCCCAGTGCCCTTAGCCTGCCAATGCCACAGACTCCTGAAATATTAATGGTGTGATAATTGAACTGTCATGCATGCCGAAGTACGGTGAAATTGAACCAAATCTCAATTAGACAAGGATATTATTTAATATTGCTCCCACTTTGTAATCTCATGTAGTGTCTTGTTTCTGTTTTTAATAATAGATGAATTGCATGCCCAAGCTTGTAGTACAATACTGACAGTGCTTATCGTTGCCAGAAGTCAGAATACAATCTATCAAAATCTGTAAACATAAAGGAAAATGCCTTTCTTCTTTACAAGTACACAAATAAGTTTTACCACTTGACTTTGAAAAGCACCAGCTTTGTTTTTTGCGGAAAGTTAGACAGTCGCCGTGTCAAATTAGCAAACGAAATGGGCAATTGATTGGACAAAGAGAACAAAACAATAGCAAAAAGAAACGCGCAGGCATTACACATATCACAAGTAAAGCGGGCCAATGGCTGCTTAGTGATAATCAGCTCGCCCGTTGTTTTGATTGTTCTGCTTCTTGTTCATTATCATGCGTGAGTGTGAGAGAGGAGCGTGGAGCTGCTGTCTTCCCATCGCAGGTCTTTAGCGAAGACAATATTCTAATCCAGGCTGACAAGACGGGGATCTGCTTAATCCTATTACAGGCTTGCAACATTAAACTACAGTAGGCCCACACTTCTCTGCCGGTTGTCTGTGTGTGTGAAAGCAGCAGATGCTCCCAGCTCAATAGCCTACTGTAGTGAACTTGAAATGGTCCCTCTTGAGCACCTTAAAGTGCATATTTTGGACCCCAGCTTGTAAATCTCATTTTTGGGGTGAACTAATCCACAGGTGTCCACATTTTTCTTTTAGTACACAAGTAGTTGGTGTCAGATTCTTTCTCCTGAAATGCTATTTATATGGTCCCTACAGTATATGATATATTTGTCAATTTGTGTGTAGGTCAAGGTGAAGCTGTAATGCCAGACCAGATGGCTGAAATATGAGACTCCAGGGACAGAGAGAGCTTGCCAAGAAGAGAAGTGTGCCAGAAATGTGTCCTTAAGATGAGGCTGCACAAGTGATGAGGGAACTCTTAAGTCAACTTAACACTGCAGGTCAACAGCACGGAGAACACGATGCCTTTCCATCAGTTTGTCAGCTACGTTTCTACCCGTGCCAGTCTTGTTTGAGACATAGATTTAGCCCTTGTTGGCACGGAGGAAGTTTGCGAGAGAGCGCTCAATATACTGTGTGTAACTCAGCGACCATTTTAAAGCACGGAGGCAGATCTTACTTGGCCCATGTTGGTTCATTTCCCACTCCAGACCCCCTCCGCCCCACAGCTTCTGTCCCCTCTGAGCCTTGGCTAAGCAAGGTTAGGGTTCGTATTGGCCTCCCCACAGTGAACAGCTTTTAACCTCCTGCCAGTTCCACCGGTCTCAGGCTGGAGTGATTGCTGATGAAGGGGGTGGGGAGTCTTCAACCAGGCTAGCTTGAGGGGCCCTCTCATGTGCATCATATAGGTCCAATAGGCCCTATACCCTGTGACTTCAACGCAGACAGCATAGCTCCCAGCAGTTAAGCCCTGCAGTTACCTCCCTCAACCAGATGGCCAATTTGGTTCTCAATAAATGTTTAACAAGGGGGAAAACAAATTAAATCAGATGGCAAGTGATCAAGCACAGTTTGAGCAAAGTGTAATCCATCTAAGTGGTGGTAGGTTGGTAAAGGCTTTTGGCCAACACAATAGGGCAACGGGAACACATTGTCTTGTGGGGATTGTAAAGCCCCCTCTTCAACTGGCCAATCTTCCCAATAAAGCACGGGCCAATTAGTCCTTTGCTTTTTGATCTGAACCTGTTTTTCAGCAACATAAATCACAACGTGTGGGAAAGACTGAAGTGCGACTGTAACAAAAGAGAGCCTGAGGCATTTTCCTGGACTCGTGAATTATAACACACCGATCTGCAGTTGGAAATAAAGTCAATGTGCCCGTATTCGGATTGAGAGGG
>OMOT01029436.1:0-18203 GCA_900312575.1 Acanthochaenus luetkenii | reverse complement strand
CGCAGTGGTTAGCACTGTCGCCTCACAGCAAGAAGGTCCTGGGTTCAAATCTCGCCTGGCCCTTTCTGTGTGGAGTTTGCATGTTCTCCCCGTGTTCGCGTGGGTTTTCTCCGGGTGCTCCGGTTTCCTCCCACAGTCAAAAAGACATGCAAATATATGTTTGTGTGTAGTGTGGTGCATGGTGTGATGGGCGGCAGTAGCTCAGGAGGTAGAGTTCCCGCCTGCAACTGCAAGTTCGGCGGTTCGAGTCCAGCTCCTCCCGGGAAAAAATCTGTCGTAGTGTCCTTGAGCAAGACACCTAACCCCAAATTGCTCCCGTTGAGCAGGTTGGTACCTTGCATGGCTGCCTCCGCCAACGGTATGACATGTAAGTCGCTTTGGATAAAAGCGTCTCCTAAATGCTGTAATGTAATGTGATTTTGGAAAAGCTTTATTCGTGTTGAAGGTAGGTAACGAGAATAGAGTAGATTCCTGGTTTGTCTTTCGCCCAGCTTTGACACAAATGCATTTGACCTTGCCCGCACAAGCAAAGTGAAATGTTTGAATTCAAATAGTTTTCACAGCTAGTCTGTCATGCCCAACGCCAGAAACTGGTGTAGAACTATGGTTTTCAACCCAGCTGTTCATGAGAGGTGAAGCCCTTCCAAGTAGTTTGGTGTGATTTGTTGTTGTTGCTTTCTGTACAGTATTAAGTCCCACTAACCCCCCCACCTTATAGATCCAAGTTCATGTTTTCCCTCAAAATCATGATTAAACTGTGATTTCTACATCAGATGTGTTCAGCAGCTCAAGTGTTATGCGAGGAAACATGGATAGTAATTGTTTTGCCTTTTCTCCTCTTTAGCTCGACCTGTCCAAGCTTTCACCAGAGGAGAAGTGGAGGTTAGTGTCTTTGGAATACATGCATCATTTTTACATGCGTAATATCATTCATTATATTGCACTTGTTGGGGCGTTTGCTTCCTTGATTTTGTGTGTCTTTGGCAGTGTGTAGAAGTGACAAGTAATTCAAATAGTGAATGGAATAACTCCCTGTGAACAAATCTTTTTCATGGAACTGAAGTCAGGACTTTCATTGGAGGTTCTGCACATCAGAGGAGAGTTTGGAAAATTGTGAATTTTCATGAAACCAATCTCTCCACAGTATAATTGCGAATTAGTTTTTTTTAAATATCCTTTTGAGACACACATGTTTATCAGGATCTCACCAAAGGGCCAGCCCATGCAGCACCGTTGCAACGGGTTCATTGTCTTGCTAAGAGTTACTCAGAATGGGATGGACACTGAGAGCAGGATTGACTCTTGTGATGTTCTTAGGGATGTTTATTTTTACAGACCACTATCATTTCTACTGGGTCTGCTGTCTTCTAAAAGTGATAGTGTCTCAGGAATTGGATAAGTTTGGGCAGAGGAAACCAAGAAAACAAGCTCCACATCTGCAAAAGCATTATTTTATTTTGGGACAGTTGATTGTGCATCTAAACTTTGTTCCCTAATGGGATTAATTAAAGCTGCTCTAGGCAAGATTTTAATGCAAAAATACACCTGGCTGCAAAAGAGAAGGATTGAGACTCCGTAGATAAGGTATGGACAGTTCTCTGCACAAAGGAAGTGATGTCTCGAATCCTGGAGCCACTAATGTGCAATGTTTCCTAGTGCTGCCTTAAGGGTACCTTGTTATGAGTCAACAAAGGCGTGCCTGCTAGTTACTTACCATTAGTTGAGTATGTGTTTCTTTTTCCACAGGGTGGAGCATGCAAGGATGCATGCCAAACACAAAGGCCATGAGGCCATGCATGCAGAGATGGTGCTGATACTGATAGTCACCCTGGTCATCGCTCAGCTAGTCCTTGTGCAGTGGAAACAGAGGCACCCCAAGTCATACAATGTAAGACAAAAGGCACCTTTTTGAAGCTCCTTATGCAAAGTGCAGACATAGCATAATGTGGACACTAGGGATGTTCGATTTGACAATATGTATTGTGGGACGATAGAAAAATTTCTATTTTCTTCTATCGCTTCTATCGCCATTGTCGCAAAAAAGCAGCAGAACTGCCCTACGGACGTATTTGTTTTCTTTCCCGACCCCGCTTTACGTTCTCTACACGTGGACTGGAATAACTAACAAACACAGAGCAACTTGACACAGAATGAAACTCTGTTGCATTTTTGTACTGCCGTTTAAACAGTTTTCAGTAGCGCTAATTATTCCACTGATTTACAACCAGAAAAACTATATGTGATGGATCATCAGCTCTTATTTTCTGTATGTAATCTGGACCGCATAGCTCCGCTATATTTGACGAAACGCTATGAGAATACAGTTATTTTGACTCAATGCTGAGTAAGTACCGTAAAGACACCATTAGACACGTAACACAATATAAAGAGCGGCTGGCTGGACCATGGTTTCACAAGAGACGGCTCACTTGACCTCAGTCACACCAGGCTGTGAATAATCTGCTATGTTTTTGTCTTTAGTTGACTTCTTCTGTAGATTAGTGAATTCTTATTACTTTAAATTCGACATGATCTCTCCCTGCTGTTGACCTTTGGCAGTGTTTGGATTAGTTGGAAGTTTACAAATGAAAATCCACCTTTTTTACATTTTGTGTTCATCTTATTTCCCATTTTTGTGTCATACATTGTGTACATTGACCAACTTTTGATATTGTGACGGTGCGCCACAGATGAGCCTATATATGGGAAACACTGCAGGATGCTTCTGTTGCCTGTAGCTTCAGTTTCTGAACACCAGACAGTGGATATTTCAATTGTCAGCTCAGGAATTGTATTTTAAAGTGGCACTGGCACCAAAATCTGCGTTGTGATTCGGTCCTGTAGGTATTGGTCTTATGGGAACCGGTCGGTGCCATAGTGGTACCAGATATCAGTGCCCAGCCCTTGTATGAACTGCTCCAAATGAAAAATCAAGCTTTTGTCTCAGTCAGTTGTAGTTCTTTGAACCGTTCAGTTATTGCGTGTGTCATGAGTGAAGTCCTGAACTAATAATTGAATGAGTTTTTTGGCTACAGTAAGTCATCTTACTTGATTAGTCTGTCAGTCTGATTATTTGATGAGCCTAATGGAAGACCCACACAAAAACATGACAATTGAAAGTAGTAATTACAATGAAATGCAGGCCATGATTTTCACCTTAACGTTTTGTATTTAGCCGTGTATCCGTTTAGAATAACATTGTATTTATACAAAGGCGTATGTGTTCGATGTCTTCGTTCTAACGTGTATCCTCTGCTGCCTTGTAGCTGGTGACTCTGTTCCAGATGTGGGTAGTTCCTCTCTACTTCACCACCAAGCTCCACTGGTGGAGGTTCCTGACCACGTGGTTGATCTTCTCCGTCATCACAGCATACGTTTCTTACCGTGCCACTCGCAAGCCGCTGAACTGTACCACACCCAGGTAAAACCCTAAAGAGTTGTACACACATTCTCTTATGCCTGAGTTCTCGCTTTACCCTGTCCTCTAAATTAACAGTTCTACCTTTTACATGAATAGGATTCATAAGATTTGAACTGCTCATAATGCCTTCTGACTTTCTGACTGAAATGTCCCCGTTCCCTTTGGCTTCTTTGGCTAGGTTGGTGTATAAATGGTTCCTCCTCCTCTACAAGATCAGCTACGCCACCGGAATAGTTGGCTACACGGTCGTCATGTTTACGCTGTTTGGTATAAACTTAATATTCAGGTATGTATTATCAATCGTACATCATTGTAGCACATAGTAGCTCTAAATTAACATTTTTGCCCTTTTGCCAATTTGGCACAATTTTATTTTATTAATATATTTGCACAAAGACAATGTCAACAAATGGACACAACATGCAGCTAAATGCAGGTGAGGAAAAAGTCCAGAGGGGCTTCAAGCTGTAAGCTGCTGTAGTTGTCCAGCCTTCTAGCTCGCCATATCAGGATCTCTATCCCAAGTGTTGACGGTTCTGTGAATCAGCATAAATTAATTAGAATATAATAAGTGTTTGTCCCAAAAAAACAAGTTGATTCCTGCCCTACATGTAACCCCTGACGGCCACTAGATGTTGCTGTTCTACATTTTCTTATGCCCATTTCGAGTATCCCTGGTCCCTGGTTTAGACTTTTTCCAATCACCTACCTCTATCCCTTCCCTTGCCCAACATTCACCACATTCGTAGATGTTTTATTCTTTTGTTTCTCTCTATTTATTTGTTGGAGTTTATATATCTGTCTGTCTATGTCTGTCTGTCTATGTCTGTCTGTCTACACTTTTTACAAGTGCTATAAATCGAGGCTATATTTTACTATTATTACTGTAGTACTGCATATAGGCTGTAATTGTGTACCATACGGTGTTGAGTTTTAAGCTGCTGTTCAAACGAATAGCGCTGGAAAAGTTACTAGAACTACACAGGTTCCTATGTAGGTGCTCTCCCAAAATAGCACAAGGCTTAGTCACATCAGATGCTGTGTATCGGTAAATGTCCATGGCATGCTAAGCTGAGAGTGTTGTGAGTGCTGCACTGATATTACTGGTAGCTTAGCATAACAATGCTGATGAGACAAAGTCAGTCTAGTTCCACAAGTATATATACTTGTTTGGAACGCAAACGTGTTAGTTTTTTCCACAAAATAGAAGAAAATGGTAAAGTAGAGCTTTTGAAACACCACTGCATCAGGATTACACCAAGCCGTGAATCCTATACCGTCCCAGTAATAAGGAATGTCTTCTCTGTCCAGAATAAAGCCGGAGGATGCAATGGACTTCGGTGTTTCTCTGCTGTTCTACGGTCTGTACTATGGGGTCCTAGGACGGGACTTTGCCGAAATGTGTGCAGACTTCATGGCTTCAACAGTCGGGGTGAGTGGACAGATTGTTTATTGCGATGCTTCAATGTCATCTCACTGCTGAAGGTAATGGCTATAAGCTATAATGTACTTTTGATTGTGTCTCATCTCCTGTCCTTGGTTGTTTTTAGTATTACAGTGCGTCTGGTATGCCGACCAAGCACCTCTCGGATAATGTCTGTGCCGTGTGCGGTCAGCCCATCCTCGTAGATGTCAGTGAAGAGGGGATCATTGAGAACACGTACAGATTGTCCTGCAACCACGTGTATCCTTCCTGTGAGACGGATGCAAGAGAAATACCTACATATATTCCCACAACTATCTCTTGAATCGCGGAAAGTCCGGTTCGGTTGCGCGATGGAGTTGTTTGTGTATATGAAAGGTGCAGCTGTGGGAATTGTGAGGAAATGTACAGTCTACTCCATTACAAACCCAAAAAGGGGAATTCAACTAAGTCAACCTGACCTTTACGTTACTGTTAATGTCATGGCAGTCTGTTAATTTGTACCTGTACTACTTCCCTTCCAGTTGTCTTCTGCTATTTCTTCACTGTTCACGCGGTCTCAAAAAAGAAAAATCTGCGAGTAGTTATTATAATTGACTTTACCGTGGATAGTGATGGGCTACTGTCAGTTCAGAGCTTAAACCTGTTGAATTTGTCTGTGCTGTAACAGATGCCAGTACCTAAAATAATTCGAATTGCCATTTTGGCACCTTTATGAGCCACCAATATGCACGTTTCATTGAAAATATAAATTTTGTTCAAACAATACGTTTACTTTGTCATTTGTGCAGCGATAAGTTGTCGATTCCTAAAGTAAAGACATTGTGAGCCGCCAGAGTTTTGTCCATGATGCTCACATACTGCCACACCAAGCCTTAACTCCCTGCCCAGGTTCCACGAGTTCTGCATAAGAGGATGGTGCATCGTTGGAAAGAAGCAGACGTGCCCGTACTGCAAAGAGAAGGTGGACCTGAAGAGGATGTTCAGTAACCCGTATCCTTTTAAGTCTCGTCACATATGTCCATGTGATACGTTTTAGTAGAGAATATGTAGTAGAGTGGGAATCAAAACCTTAAGTTGGGCAATGTCATTACGCAGGACTAGTGATATTGAGCCAGAGAAGGTGGTCTTTCTTGTAAACGGCAGGAAGTTTGGACGGTAAAGTTGAGGTGATTATTTTTCAGCAAGCACATTTCGGGCTTTCTGGGACAACGGATCAAACATTTACAGGTTATATAACTACAGTACTCTGTTCCTGTTCCTTTTTTTGGCCTCGAGCTACCGTAGCAACCGTATTCCACTATACAGTAAATAATGGCCGTCACAGAAACGGAATGCTATTTCTGCCTTTGTCTGGTCATGAGTCATCGCTCATATGGGTCATCGAGGCTGCGTATTGCCCCGTGTCTTGAGTGCTCATTCCAGCTACTGTCCGAAATCCTTATTGTCACCCATTTATTGAGCATGCTTGCTTGCTGTTGATCATGTGTCTTGTCTCCTTAACCCATTTTTAAGCTGGGAGAGGCCACATGTCATGTATGGACAACTTTTGGACTGGCTTCGGTACCTTGTGGCCTGGCAACCCGTTATTATTGGATTTGTGCAAGGTATCAACTACATCCTAGGTCTGGAGTGACCTGCGATTGGCAGAAATGGACACACACGCCATACGGAGAAGATACTGTATTGGCTCAAAAGACTGGGGGCCTAACAATGAACTAAAACATCAATACAAAACGTGTCTATACTTTTTGTATATATTTATAGGCACAAAGTATCTGTATTTACGGTTTATTTGAATTTGACTAGTCGGATTTTTGGATGTCTGTCTCAATTTTTCCGGTTCCGTTTTTGCTTCACAACGTTACACCTTCATTGGTTTGTGCATCTGATGGCCTAGTGAAGCGGCGCTCAGATTTAACAGAGGTGCTGTTTGCCAATTGATGTCTTAAGTGTTTCTGTTGATGTATTTGGTTTCCACAATATCAAGTAGTAAAAGGATCATACTGGAGGAGGTTTTTTTTAATCATGTCCAGTGGTCAGTTCTACCCCTCACAACTTTAGTTCTGTCCATTGCTTTGTAAGACCCTTTGAATTGAAATTGACATTAGTGGTTACTCCCTGTGCCTCCAAAATGCATCTAACACACTATCCAGAAACGTTTTGTTGTCATTGTGTTAATTATGTTCTCACTCTTGTCTCAGATGCTTCCTTGGCCTGTTTGAAATTGTTTCCAGAATTTGAATTTATACATGAATGACAATTCTCCCAACTGCTGACATCGTGTCCAAGTGTGTCATGTCCAAGTGAGTCATGTCCAACCAAGTGAGTCATGTCCAAGTGTGCGTGACGTGTCTTCAAAAAGCCATGCATACATAAACTTAAGATTCCTCAGGCTTTTAAAAATGAAAGTTTTAACTTTACAGGAGCTAAAGAGGCCATATTCTAAGAATTCTAAATGTCCTTTATTCATGTGCGTGTCTAATTAAGCCTGTGTAATGAAGATGTTAAAATTGTGTTAAGACCTGCTACATTTACCCCTCCCCTAGTTAACATACACCTGATCTTGGTTGGCACCCAACCTAAACTACTTCAATTATTTGAACCAGGCAAGTTAATATTTGCTTTGACACCCTGTAAAATATCTCAGTAAGTTTGTATTGTTTGAATTAGAGGAACGGTACCGTCTACCAAACAAGGTCCTCTATAGTCACTGTTCTGGTGGGAGAGTTTCTCCTTCAAATTAGTTCACAAATGAATGTTTTTACTAATCAATACTGTCGGAGCCTCAAGTTAAACACAACCCAATGTTAAAATACTGACTTGTAAATTAGGCTCGAATGATTAGCAGCACAGGAGTCGGAACAGATGAGGGGGAAAACGAAAATCCTGGAATGATCCGTGGAGTGCAGGTCTTATTTTTGGGTGGTGTGTTCAATCTAAGCCGGTCGCTTAGTTGCTTTTGTCCTCGTCCGAAAGTGTCTGGCAGACTAGTTATCACATTATGTGCTACACACTGCCAACTGAGAGGAACATAGTCTCTTCGGAGAAGCTTCCTCTGTCCATCCACGTGGATAGCAACTCTGTAAAGGACTGTATACAAGAAGGGTCACTTGATCATTTCAGCTATTTTGTTCTCATCGATGTCTGTTAATAAAAATCACATGGTTTAGATCACGTGTACATATTTCATCCACCTATCTATCTAAGCAAAGCTGAAGGAAATTATTTATTGGAATCACAAGACTGCTTGCGAGATGTGAATTAGTCATGAATTAGCATGATTGATGTAAGCATTACCATAAAATATGAGTGAACTCCGCAGAATCTTTGTGGGTGAAGTGTATGTGGAGTTTCCCTGCGTGCATGTGTAACTACTTTGAGTGGGTGTAGGGAAGTTATTTGTGTATATAAAGTCAACCTTCAATGACAAAGGGCTAATAGCAAAGAGCTGTTGGAGGAGGCAGCATGAAGCTGACACATGTTCTCGCAGGTAATATTGATCTCAAAACTCATTTTCACTTCAATTGTGGCATTGGTTAAGAGTGTTCTACGTTCACAGCAGCCTTGGGATCTTTTTGCCTCCTGCTTTCACATGCCTCTACAGGTGCGTTTTGTGTGCGACGACGAGATTGAATTGGTAAATTATGACTTTCCTGTTTACTGAAATTGTCGTTACATTTCTCAAGAGGAATCTCCTGAAATCATTGGGCCAGACCATATCCAGTTGAAAGTGTATCCAGGTAACATGTTTTTAATGTACATGTAGACCTAACTGACTGCTGTGAAGTGTCGTCTTCTCATATTTGAAGATATATATATATATATATATATAAAAAGGACACTGTACATACATTGAAGCTGTGTGTGAATGATTGCTCTATTATTGCAATGCAGGTCTGAGTGTATTCTTCACTCAACAGGAAAGCGGCTGGTTCTTGACTGCAAGGCATATCCAAAGTGTGAAGATGATCTGACACTTATCTACTGGCTGGTCAACGGCTCCTTCCCTGAAGAAGCCTTCACCAATGGTAGAGTGGCGGAGACAGAGGAGTGAGTTTCAAGAGTTTATCCTACCATTCGCCCTTCTATTGGAAATGACCGTACCATAACCCAAAGGGAAAATCATTTAAGTACAATAACACAGATAGATGCCATATATAACTTCTCCACAGTTAAGCTGACATATATTCTTTGCTTCCAAGTCATTTCTGCTATGACAGATTGCTGTTAAGATGCAGTGGACTTACTGATGTAGAACACATCCAGAAAACAACCTGTGGGTGAACTGTAACTGTGCTTGTTTCAGATCAACATCAGAGGGTGGTACAATCCTACAGAGGAGTTTGGTGTTGAAGAATGTAACTTCGGAGGACCTCAGATCCACCTTCATTTGTGTGGTGATAAACCCTGCTGGGATTGCCCAAAAGCACATAACGCTAAAAGCAAGGAGGCGTGATTTCAAGAGGAACAGATTGCGTTTCCGAGCGTCAATGTAGCAATAAAGTGCAATTCTGTGAGCATCGTGTTATCTTGCAAGCTGAATTACACATAGACAAGGAGTTACGGTTAAAACGACTATCTGTGTCTATTACACTATTGGGCGGAATCCACTGAGAAATCTACGCCACAGCAGAGCTGGATGAGGAAATGTATGAAACTTGTTGACTGTAATCATACCATTTTATTTGTTCACATGAACAACTGTCTAAATCACTCATCACTCAGACAAAAGTATTTACTATTTAACAATAGAATATTTGAACAATTCATTGCTATGCTTGTGTGTCATTCCAGTGTCTGTCTGCTAGAGATATGCCATCTCACATTTATATATATTTAGATTCACACACAAGGAGATGGCTCATGATCACGAGACACGATATTCGATCAACTCACTCACAAATTGAAGTGTGCAATGCTGTTGGAACCCTGTGGCGGTCTCCCTATATATTTATTGGTGAATTGTAATTGATATTTCATGGGTGCCAAAAGATTAAATCATTTTTCACAAACCTTAAAGGTCCAAAATTATTGTCTTCATTATTTTATTTTCAAATATACTATGGCATAACGTTTGCAAATAAATATAGTGTAGTTCAAAGAGTGTTTATCTAATGAATTTGAAGACCGAATCTTCACAGGCAGAACAATCAAAATATTGGAATATTTATTGAAAAAAGTAAATGCAATAAATATATGTGTCCATTGAATATGAAATGTCAGCAATGTCTATATTGAACATCTTTGATTGTACATGTATATAACTAGAGGGAAATGAGAATTGTTATAACATGCAACGACTTCGATTAGTCCATATCACCAAAAAATCCCTGAAAACCTATTAAACCATAAACAACGTACACTGAACAGATTCTCTTTCCAGTCCTTTCGCATTTCAACGTACGCATCTGTGGAATTTTAGATGTGATTATGTTTGGCTCTTAATAATTCGGAGGCATCGTGGAGTACGTTGTTGGCTGAAAGAGAGTAATCATTTTTGTTTGTTTTTAAAGGATCTGCATTCTCATCCTTGCGTTAAATGAACATGTTCCTGCTTCAAGATAGGCATAAATGACTTCAGCAGTTTGTCTTCATACTAAAGTGCCGTCTCCGAAACTCCCAGCTCCTCCAAGCAGTGCTGCAAGTTGGCATTCCTGTCAGGATGCTGATTTTGTCTGATGCTCGTGTCGATAAAGGTGGCAACATCTTCGATGACAGTTGGCCACTTCACTGAAGAGGTGAAGAACGGCTGGAGCAGCTCTTGGTTGGGCTTCAGCGTCATTCCCAACAGGAATCGCAGGAAAATGTCCAGTCTTCCGTCTTCACAAAGCAGGCTTCTCTCCACGGCGCTCTTGTACAGTTTCCACACACTGTGTGGCTTGAATATCCGTGAGAGCTTTGCTTTCCTTGGGTGCTCAAAAACATTCTTCCCATGGTTTCTAAAGGAGAGAAACACATAGAGGGCAGCCATGTACTCCTGCATGGTGCTGTGGATAAAGCACTGGACTATAGACTGTGACAAGATACATTCCTCTGTAATGAACTCTGTGCACAGGCCACTGATAACCACTGCCTCCTCAATATTTACCCCACTGTCTTTCCAGTGGATCTTGGACATCTTGATCTCGTCTTTTTCCAGCATGATGAAGGCTATCTTTCCAAGTTTCATGAGGAAGTCCCTCTCTTCGTCCGAGCTGCGGGGCGGAGCTCTGGAACGTAGGAGCACCAGCAGCAGCCGTGTGTACACCTGGGTGATGCTCCTGGGCAGCTCTGACTGTGACCCATGTTCCCTAAATGCCCGCTGGAACACGTCACTCAACACTGAGCAAAACAAGGGCAGGTGACACATGATGTGGAGGGTCTTACATGAGTTCAGATGGGCAATAACTCGAGCTGCTTGCACCGGGTCCTCAAACCTCTTATTAAAGTACTCCTTCTTTTGAGTGTCATTGAAACCACACACCTCAAACACCTCGTGCAAAACATCCCCAGGAACGCTGCGCGATCTTCGAGGGCGGGAAGTGATCCATACTAGGCCATTGTAGAGCAGTCTCCCCCTGAGCAGATTGACCACCAACGCATTTAGGGAGATGCGTTTTGTGTGGTCACACCGAAGCCCAGTGTTGCGGATGTCAAGCTTCTGGTTGTACTCATCAAGACCGTCACAGATTAACATGACTTTCCCCTCATCACTGTTCAAGCTCTTCAACTTTTTGGTTTCTGGGTAGAGCGTGTTTATTATCTCCAGCAAGCTGACATCGGAGCCCTGGAAGGCGTTGAGTTCTCTGAATGGCAGTGGAAACAGAAAAGAGATATGCGGGTGGGTCCGCTCTTCAGCCCATTCCAGGATGAACTTATGTACCGCCACGGTCTTCCCCGTCCCTGGCATCCCAATAGTCAAAACAGACCTCACGTGCTTTTCCTGGATCATATCGCTACTCAAGATATCCTTCCATGAAAGCAGTTTCGCTTCTTTCCGGTTGGTATTCAGCTTTTCCATGTGCCTGACCTCATGTTCAATATTTGGCCCATTATCCCACGTTGATGTAATGTAGAAATTACTGAAGAAACTGTCAAGGGCTTTCATCTCTCCCTGCGCAGCCTCATATACTTTGCCGTACTTTGTCTTCAGAGTCATACTTAGTTCAAAACGTACTTCATCTGCAACACACAACAACAAAAGGTTTAGGTGAAAATACACAAGACTCACATCTGTGTTTCCAATCAGAGCATAGTGAGTGTTAAAGCCTTCTTTACTACTTTGTACTTTTACTGTAAATCTTTTACCCTGTGCAAATAAATCATTCAGTATCTTATCAATCCATTTCATTGGAAACGTTCATTGTTTACATGTCTCCTTTTCATTCAAATAATAAGCCACCAAGTACAGCAAAGGGCGGGCATACTTCTGTCGCGCAGGTCCTGGATATAGTGAACGAGCTTGGTCAGCCCCATTTCCGTAAGAAGGGCCTTGGTGAGCTGCAGAGACACTTCCAGGTCGTAGCGCTCCAGCAGCCTGTCCACCAGGTCCACCAGGTCCATGCCTTGGGGAGGAGTGTTGAATGACCCTGGGTAACGCGTCCACAGAGTCGCTTTGAATCTCCTCAGCTCTTCCTCTGACAACTTCTCCAAGGTTTTAGTGATAGCCTGATTCCAAAACAAGTACAGAACTGAGACTTGTCTTTTTCACCTGTATTTTCTACTTAATTTGTTATAAACTGACAAATACAGACGAGCCCACAAATTAACACCAACCTTGAAAGTGAATCCCACGGTCAGACCAGGGTGCCTAATCTCATTTGGGTCTCGGATTAATTCAGGTCTTTTAGGAGGCTCCGAGACGTCATCATCGTCTTTGCTTCGAACCCTGGTGAGGCCACAGTGGGGAGAATGGAATGTGTTTTAGTGCCATTCCGGCACACGCCCACACACACACACATTTTTATAGATGCCATGGGTGTATTTTTACTTGCGTGTTCTTTTTTCACAATCATCACTGTCCAAGGAATAGCAGCTCGAGTACGAATCTGTGCGCTCTAGGTGGAATCTGTAACCAGGGCAACACCGAAGACTTGCATCATTATCAGCAGTGGGACTCCAAGATGTGATGATGTTAGTTTCACAAGGTGGTATTTTATGTTGAAATTATGAGCACAGCTATATCACTATATTTATTACCGTATTTACATGTGTGTATGTATTGTCTTGTTTGTTTCTCTGAATATTTGTATGTTGTATTTGTACCTTGTGGAGGATTCATCCTGGTAATCCATTTCATCAGATTGATGGAAATCCTCGCTAATCATTGAATCATAGCTGAGGACCGGAGATGAGCCCTGTTCCACACAATACCTATGAAGTGAGAAGGTTGGAAGCCACTTCAATGCAAAGGGTGAACATTTATTAAAATAAACATTTTTAATTCAAAATAAATGAACAAAAGTGCCCAGTAGGCGCGAAACAATAAGGCACAAAAAAGCAATATAACACAGTGATAGGCTTCTACACTACATGCAAGATAAGCAACACGTTTCAAGCTTAGCGCTCTTCCTCAGGCAGTATCAAGTGTCAAGAGTATTAATAAATAAAAAATAAAATAAGAATTAAAAATAAAACCAAAGTGTCAAGGTAGGCGGTCTCTAGAAGATCACCTGGTTCACACAAGAATGTGTGAACAATGATGGGAAACACTTTGAACACACTTATGCAAGCGAGGACAGAAGTCTTCATAATGCGATACAAGTATAATTTGTAGTATTCATAAATCCTTCAATTGAATGTTCAATTATTTGGTTACAATGACTAAATAATTTAAAAATGTTAAATATAATTAGACAGATTTTTTTTCACAATTATTCAAATGTGTATACCTACCCTGTATTTTGGAACCTTATGATCTGTCAAACTGTCCGCAAACAGGTGTAATGAAAAGTCAACTCTGAACTTTGAGTATAGCGCCCCCTGTTGAGTCAATCTCATACCACTGGTGGCCAGGCTTTGCTCGTTTTAGTTTGATTTTGTAGATTAAAGATTACTCTCAATTACTGTCTGAGGTATTGATACAACGTCTGACAGTATGCGACAGATGAACATAAGCTAGCAGTACGGCCTAGCGGTTAGTGAAGTCATCCCCAACCGGAGGGCCCGGGTTGTTTCAGTTTTAAGTTATACATAATTATGTTTAAACTTTTTTACATTTATTTGGGGAACCTTTGCTGAGCATGCATGTTCTTTTCAAGGATTTCTTCTCACTCTACCTGCCTGTCTCTCTTTATGTCAAACACACACAATTATTATTTTTATTTCTGTGCTGTGTTATTTATTACGGATTTAACAAGTAATGATTATAAAATGAACCTTTGCCAATATCATTATGAGGTGAGGGTAGTAACATATGGCTGAGAAAAAAATAGGACCTAAAATTTGAGGAAAAACAAACCAAAAACAAAGAAGGCCCGGAGGAAGTTGGGAACATTTTGCACGGACCCTGGGGAATACAAGGTCCTTGCTAGCAGGAAAGACTCCTGTAACCAATTGAAAATTCTGATGACTGAAACAGCCTATGATCAGCGGACAGATACTACACAGAAATAGGACAAAAAGACACGTTCATTTCAATAGGAGGCGTATATCAAAAGACCCTTAGAGGCTGCCTGCTTTGTCTTTTTAACCATCAAAGAAATTTAACGTTACCGAGTCAGCGGGAGAGTGGAGCAAAAGACCAAAGCTTTAAGTGAATGTAAAGAATCTCTCACCAACGGCTGGTATCCATGGGGTTCGGGTCGGGTCCCAGGTCCAGAGAAGGTCTTCTCTCAGGCACATAGTTCTCACCATCCTCACTAGACACGCTCCTTCCTCCTTCCCCAAAGGCAGAGCCGCCCCACGATAGTCTCTCTATTTCAATGTCTTCTTCCATCGTTTCATACGCAGATGTGGCTGTTTTTCCAAGAGGCCACAGGAGGTGAAGCCCGTCCGTGTCCGCTGCGAATGAACACATGAGAAAATAGATTGAATCGGATCTACATGATCAGGGTGCCTTAAAGGGGAATTGCATCAATATTGACTCTGGTTGCTACCGTTGTTAGGGAGAAGAGGAAGAGCAATTCAGTCTGTATCAAGGGATCTACAATCCTATGACATTATCCCATTGCATTGGACATTCTGTGATGGCACGTCCCTGTACCCAGAACCCCCTCTGACAGACGGGGTCAATGCAGGTAAAGGAACATGACTGTCAGTAGAAATGGTTTTTGTCTTATTCAAGGTAACACGACTGTCCATGACACTTCTTTGCAACCGTCTCAATAAAAATGCAATTTGACGTCATAGCATTGCACTTACTCTATCCTGACACTTTCTGGTTGCCCAACGACAACTAAGGTTCACAGTTCACACCATCATATCGTTCACTCTCTGGTCACTTCTTACAATGCCCGTGTTTACTGGAACAGGAGTAGCAGGTTATGTATGTTTTAGCTTCTATAAAGGTTTTCCCTCCATGACTTCCTCATTGGGACAATGACCGTGTCCGAAGTCCAGCTCGTCTTCCCAAACCCCAAAACACACCAGACATAGGAAAGTATTTATCCGAGCAACAACAACCCGGGAATTAGACATCCGCTCTTTCCGATACTGTCACGTAGTCACATTTTCCCGTAGCGGGCCAAACCGTCAATCGAATATGTGAAGAATAACTAACACGCCTCGCTTCTACCTCATCTCGTCACGCCTGGACGTTAGCTTACCTCAGGGTTCGTCCGGAATGTCACGGTTCTTCCTTTACTCGCGTTGGCAACAAAGACCACGAAGCAAACTCTGCCCCCAAGTGGCCGGGAGTGTGAGAAACAGGCGACTGTTATGCTGCCTGTTCAAAAAAAACAAAAAAACAACTTACATGACAAGAAATGGTGCAAATAATAATCAAGTATATGAATCTGAAACAAATGTGGTGAAATATATTTGAGGGCCCTTGTTTGTCTCCACAGCCTGCCATGTGTTTTTATTGTGCAGGACACAAACACCTGCATGCAACAGGAGGTAATGGCTCAGACATTCATAAACTCTCATTTATATTCATTTACATGCACCACAGTTGAGCTGAACAAGTTTCATAGCATTTACACAGCACATTTATAAATGCTGATTATTTCCTTATTTCAACTCTCATTAAGAGTTATGATAACCGTGACATAGCATTTGAACAGTGTGTGAATGTACTGCGCACACATGACAGTATCAAAGTCCTCCTAAAAATGGCCATTAAAAAAAAACATACCTTGGTGTTAGCTATGACAATTTGCGCTATGAGGCTAATTTTTAGACTTTGTATGCTGTTTGTTTATATTTTTGCCCACTTTTTCATGTACCGCTCATCCTCTTATCTGGACTTGTGCTGGTTATTGGGTTCCTTTGTGTGACAGATTATGTGGTTGATGACCCAATTAATTTATGGGAAATTCATATCCAAAATGACACAACAACCCAGAGCAGCCTCAAGATGTAAGTGTATACAAATGAGTGATGTTGAGACGGTTTACAATTGAGAAGCAATTCACTCTTAGTGACGGCTGAGTCTTACTCAGTTAATGGGTGTCTTTTCACATTGAACGTATAAGAAGATAAGATAGATGTAGGGAAATAAATCCTCCCCCTGTCAATACATGTGAAAACAGAGGGTGCTCTTTCTACTTTCTCCTCTCTCGTTTGACAATGGAAGTCAATGAAATAAAAGGACAGCGCTGGAATCAAATGCCATCCACAAGTGCCACAGGTATTCCACACTGTACTCCCTTGTTATGAAGCAGAGTATATCCTACACTCTAAAATCCCATTAAGATGTGGTGAAGAGACCATCAAATGAACCTGTGTGCTGACCACTTCACTCTGTTGTTGAGGACCAGAGTCAGATTCATATTGAGCAGCACAGCTGGCCCCAATTCTCTCTTCAATTGTGTTGAGTTAGCATTTACATAGTCATCGTGTTCTGTTACATCACCACACGGCCATCTTGCTGGGAAAATAACAGGTTGCTGCAATAAACCAACAGGCGAGTGTAATCAAATGACAGCCACAGCCAATGAGCTGTGTATATGGTAAAGCACCATGGAGGTAGGAAATACATGTGACATCATGGGAATACTATGAATATGTAAATGAGTGAACGTTTCATGAAAATGTCACATATAGAACATTGACAAATGAGGAGACGCTTGTTTATTTGATTTTGCTGGTTTATTTGTATTTTTTGAACAGTCATTCTTCTACAGAGCTTCACACAGGCTACGTCTCCTTGTCCCTTCATGCACTTTGATACTTTTCAGTAAAATGCAACATGTTTCAAGAAAGACGCCAAATCTTGTTTTCTTTTAATAATGTGTGTCTCTTAATATTGGCTATGAATGAACAAATGAATGAAATCTTTATTTTGAAAAGCAACAACAAAACAAAATAGTGAAAAACAACAACTAAAAACTAAACAATATTAACTTAAAATGTCCCGAAAAGTGAGGCTGTGCGCGCCTCTTCTGTTTCCCCCCCTTTTTGTCACATGGTGCTCTTTCATTTCTCTCTGTAAGGGAGTGTACATTTCTATTGAACTGTGCTGTTTTTAGTTGAGCTTGTATGTATAAAAAGTTAATAGTGGCTTACTCTTCAAATAACAAGCAGGTCGGACAAAACGACACACTCCAAATGTACTTTTCAACTATATCCAATTACAAATATAAAAGCTATGGAATTACATGCAGTTACTTAAAGGAATCAGTAGGTTTGTTACAGACACTATAGAACTCAAGTATATGATATTGTAGGCTTCAGTACTGTATATTACCAAGGGTAAACTCTCAAAGCCTATTAGGGTACAGTACAGTACAGCATAAACTCCAGAAATGGAGGCCTATTGGAGCCCATATGAACTGCTACTTTTGCTATTCCGTTTCTCCATCTTTTATTCCTTTATATGTGCCATAGAATAGCCTATTAGTCCTAATGTTGAATATTGTCATTTTGTAAGGCACTACAACACAAAACATTCCTATAGGAACACAAAGTGTGCCTGTACTCAATGGTGCTGATGGAACTTTAACAGAAAACTCCTATGACATCACTGTAATATTCCTAATAGGGACTTATAACATTGCAATATTTGCTGTGACACGACTAGTCGGTTGTGTATTGTAAGACAATGTATATAATCCTGTTTCTCGACAGATGAGCATAAAGCGGAGCGCGTGTCAGCATCCTTGCCTCTTCCACTACACTGCGCTTTGTGCGATGGAGGCGCGAGCAGCGACAAAGACGGAGGCGAGGAGGGAAACAGTGGGAAAGTATGAGGGCTGATTAATGCCACCGAGAGAG